>PVHP010002551.1:0-88504 GCA_004024765.1 Zapus hudsonius
GGGTCGCGGCGCGCGGTCCCCGCCCCCTCGGCGCTGCGCATGACGTCACGGGGGGCGCCGGCCTCCGCCCGGCTGCGAGCGGTGAGAGCCAGCTGCGGGCGTACGTGACGCCGCTGGGTCGGGAAGGGATGCGGGCGTCGCGATCCTTCCGAAGGGGAACTTGGGGAGGGGCGGAGGCCCAGATGCACCGCCGACACTCGGGCTCCGCCCGCCCCGCTCTCGGGCCGGGACGCCGGGCACGTCCGGGGCCGAGCACTTGCGACACCTGCGTTTCTGTGGCTCTCACCGTCTCCCCTTACGTCATATGCGATGTATGGCTTCCTCCTTGGGATAAGGTACTCCATTTGGAAGCAAGAGACAGGTTTTAGACTTTGGCCCCACCCCTCCTACGTTAAAGTTCCTGAGCTACAGTATTTATTACCTTGTCTCTCCTAGCTTTAAGGATCAGTGAGACACCGATAAAAAGAAAGGAGATGGACATCTGAATTTCTGCATGACCAAGTATCATGCATACTGCTTTTCCACACGGAATCCTCATGATTTGACGTTGTTAGAACACCCAGTTCACACCATCTAACCTCTCACAGCTAACGAGCAGCCAAGGAGGATTCCGTGTGAACTAACTGGTTGTATTAGCTCCCAAGCAGGGACTTTCTAGTGATCCACTTCCCCTGTCTGGGATCTTGCTGAAAGGTTCTTCCGCCAAACCCTAGGCTCAGATCAGCCGCTTCCTCTTTCTCCAACTGAGAATTATTCTTTTCACAATCCTTTTGCCAGCACAGAATGGTGTGCCCTCCTACCTTAATGAATTCAGAAACAAAATGCAGAAAGTATTTATTAGGTGGTATAGGGAGATGAATTTTGGAGTTGAGTCTTGGATTTCTGTTCTGGCTCTGTCACTAACTGGCTGTGTAGCCTTGATCAAGCCCCTTGTCTTCCCTAAGCTTTAGCTTTCATTTGCATACTATGGGTGAAAACTTTCTGACCAGCAGGCTTTTGTCCAATCCACCCTCACTGTCCTCCAGCAGGCTCTCCGCGGAGGCCCAGACCCCTCTCCTTCCCATGGACAGCTGCCAAGCAGGGCACAACCTGCATTTTTGTCTGGCTCACCACCCACCTCTAGTCTGTGCCACTTTGATCATGCTGCTCCTTGGACTTTCTGGCTTGGGCCTTGGTGGCTTTCTCCTCACCCACAGGACTGGCCTTCGTAGCCCTGACATTCCCCAGGTAAGCATCCTGCCGTTCACGCTACCTTTATTCCCTGGTCTCTGCTGTTAACCGTTGCTCACCTCATGTCACCCCCCCCCCACTCTCCTTCTGCACACAGGACTGGGTTTCCTTTTTGAGGTCTTTTGGCCAGCTTAGCCTGTGCCCCATGAATGGAACGGTCACAGGGAAGTGGCGAGGGTCTCATGTCGTGAGCTTACTGACCACCTTGAGCTTCGGAGACAGTCTAGATGGGAACAAGACACAAACATTCCAGGCCAAGATCCCAGGTAGTCAGTTGGGATTGAAAGGTAAGATAAGGGGATGTGGAGGTCTAGTATCAGAACACTCAGGGCTGGGTGGGCCCTGCCTCTGATCTCACCAGTTGGTGACCTTGGGCACAACCCTGCACTGTGCTCACCTAGGTTAAGGATTAACCCTTATATTTATACATTTTTTATGCATATTATTTATATGTGCAGTGACCGTGTTGTGCACATCATTGGTTTTAATTCCAGGGTTCTGTGATTCTGTCCTTGGAGGTGGGATGATGGGCTAGATGTGACTCAGTATTCATTCTCATCACCACAGCTGGCTTCTCAGAGGCATCTTCTTTTTCTTCAGGGATAGCATATTGGGAGTGGAACCTAGGGCCTCATGCCTGCTGGGCAAGTGCTCTACCACTGAGTTATATCCCCAGTCTATAAGCTGGGATCTTAAGTGCCTGTTGAGCACCAAAAAAAAAAAAAAAAAAATAGACTCCAATTTCCACAGAACTTCTGTAAAAATGATGAAGATGATAGAGAGAGAATGTCTGAGTGCCATGAAGCCATTAATTCCTGGGTATATTCAGTCTCAGATTTCTTATCCAAAAATGAAGAGATGAAGAGAGGAAAAAAAGTTGAATTCTCAGACTTCTGGGTCTTTCCAGACACTATCATTCTAAGATATTTCTGAGCCCTATGTGTACATGTGATGGGGAAGGACTGTGTGTGTATGTCTCCTGTGTGTGTGTTGTGTGTGTGTGTAGTGAGGGTAGGACTGTGTATGTATGTCTCCTGTGTGTCATGTGTGTGTATGTAGTGGGGGTAGGACTGTGTAAGTATGTCTCCTGTGTGTCGTGTGTGTGTGTGTGTGTGTGTGTGTGTGTGTGTAGTGGAATAGTGCTGTGTATGTATGTCTCTTGTGTGTGTGGTGTGTGTGTGTAGTGAGGGGAAGACTGTGTGTGTCTAAGTACAAGTGTATGTGAACAAAGAATAAGTAATGTATTTGATATGTAGAGTCTTGTGATATTTTTCCTATTCTTTCTACTTAAAAAGTATATATGATGAGTATAATATTTATTGGATGAATAAATGAAGCCATGCTATCAGAAAAAAAAAGTATATATGATGAAAATATATATGACAGCTGGACTTGGAGGTACAGGCCTATAATCCCTGCTACTCAGGACACCGAGCCAGGAGAATGGCGATGTAAGGCTACTTGGTTTATAGAGCAAGCTTAAGACCAGGGCAATTTATGAGATCCTGTCTCAAAAAAGTAAAAACAGCCAGGAGTGGTGGGTGCATACCTTTAATACCAGCACTCAGGAGGCAGAGGTAAGAGGATTGCTGTGAGTTCAAGGCCAGCCTGCAACTACAGAGTGAGATCCAGATAAGCCTGGGATAGAGTGAAAACCTACCTTAAAACAAACAAACAAACAAACAAAAAAAGTAAAAGCAGATGGGGCTATAACTCAGTGGTAAAGCACTCTCTTGGTGTAGACAGTCAGATAACACATGCACACATACATAGATGTTTGACACACTTGCCTACCTGGGCTACATAGTGAGTTCCAGACCATCCAGGGCTACATAGCAAGATTCTGAGACACTTCCCCCAAATATATGTAGGACAGCATTATTGAATTATGATTCACATACCATATAATTCACCCACTTAAAGTATACAATTAAACGATTTTTAGTCTGCTGATACAAGTGTGGAACTATGCATTTTAGAATATTTTCATCATCCCAATAGAAACTCTACATTCTTTTTTTTATTTTTATTCATTTTCAAGCTGAGAGAGAGAGAGAGAGAGAGAGAGAGAGAGAGAGAGAGAGAGAGAGCGCACCAGGGCCACCACCTTGTGGGTCTGGCTTATGTGGGTTCTGGGGGATTGAACTCAGGGCCTTAGGCACTGGAGGCAAGTGCCTTAACTGCTGAGCCATCTCTCCAGCCCAAAATCTACATTCTTAACAGTTCCTTCCCCCCAGGTTTCCAGTCCTTGGCAACCGCAGATCTACTTTCTGTCTCTGTAGATTTCCCTGTTCTGAACATTATGTGGTCTTTTGAGACTGGCTTCTTTCACTTGGAATAACTTTTTTGTTTGAGACAGGGTTTCATGTAGTTCAGGCTGGCCTTGAACTTCTGATCCTTCTGTTTCTGCCTCTCCAATTCTGGGATTATAGATATGCTCCAGATACCCAAATTAAGCAGGGAAGTAGATCAAACCCAAGACTTCAAGGCACATTAGGCAAAAACTGAACTATATCCTTAGAATAATGTTTTTAAGGTTCATCCATGTTACAGCATTTGTCAATATTCATTTCCTTTTAGGGATGGAGAGATGACTTATCGGTTAAGGCACTTGCCTCCAGTGCCTAAGGCCCCAGGTTCAATGCCCCAGTACCCATATAAGCCAGACCCACAAGGTGGTGGCTCTGGTGCGCTCTCGCTCTCTCTCTCTCTTTCTCTCTTTCTCTCTCTCTCTCTCTCTCTCCTTTCTCTCTCGACTTAATAAAGAAAAAAATAACTGACAATATTCATTTCCTTTTATTCCGTATTTTTAAAAATTTATCTATTAATCATTTCATTGACATTTGGAGGATTTCTACTTTTTGGTTATTAGAACTGATGCTTCTACGAACAATTGTATACTTTTTAAATTTTTTTCTTTTTTAAATTCATTTTATCTTTTACTTCTTATTGACAGCTTCCATAATTATAGACAATAAACCATGATAATTCCCTCCCTACCCCCACTTTCCCCATTTCAAATCCACCCTCCATCATATCTCCTCCCTCTCTCACTCTCTATTTTGTTTCAGTATCATCATCTTTTCCTCCCATTATGAAGGTTTTGTGTAGGTAGTGTCGAGCACTGTGAAGTCATGAATTATCAAGGCCATTTTGTATCTGGAAGATTGCTTTATAAACAGTCCTACCCTTCTTTTGGCTCTTACATTCTTTCCACCACCTCTGACCTTTGACCTTGAGCCTTGGAAGGTGTGAAAGAGATTATTTTAGTGCTGAACACTCCATTGTCACTTCTTAGCACTATGGTATCTTTTGAGTCATTCTGGTGGTCACTACCACCTGAAAAGAGAAGTTTCTCTAACCAAAAGTGAGAGTAACATTAATATTTAGGTATGCACTTTTTTTATTATTTATTCATTTTCAAGCAGATATATACATACATACAGAGAGAGAGAGAGAGAGAGAGAGAGAGAGAGAGAGAGAGAGAGAGAACCAGGGCCACCACCTTGTGGGTCTGGCTTATGTGGGTCCTGGGGAATTGAACCCGGCGCCTTAGGCACTTGAGGCAAGTGCCTTAACCGCTGAGCCATCTCTCCAGCCCAGGTATGCACATTTTAAAAAGTGCTTATAAGACAGTTTTGTGGGTATAATATATGTATTTAGCCAGACAGCAACAGGCATTACTCCCTTAAGGCTCAAGACCTCCCCTGCCATAGGCTTTTGACTAGGTCTTCAGGACCAGGCATGTATTCCCTCTCATGGAGGGGGCCTCCATTCCAGTTTTAGAGAGTGGTTGTTTTCCCCCATAACAGACTTGCCATTGTTGCACCAGTTGACACATTTGGCTTGGCTAGCCAATTTTAAGGCTTGCAAGGTCTGCTGTTTACCACCATGATGACTTCTCTCCCTTAGGCTGCATGTAGCTGTAGCTTTTTCCAGCTTTCTTTCAGCTGGTTAACAGGTTTCCATTTCAGCTCCAGCTTGATTTTTCTGTAACCTACAATCCAAGCATGTGGAGTCTTTAGCAATAGAGTCTTACCATCTAGTTCTGGTGAGCAACCAAGAGCCTTGGTAATGGCTTGTAATGTTTTGGGGGCCTCAGGAACCTCCCTGGCCAACAACTCCCTGGAAGGTATCCCATCCCTAGCACTGAAATTTTACTAGTAACAATTGATGGCTTCTGGGTGTGCCATTATCCAAAGAAGTAGATTTCCATATGACTTATTCAAACATCTTAAATTTTTATTAACCCTTTTCCCACCTTTCCTTTACTCAATTCCTTCCCCTGACCCCACTTAGGCTAATCTGTTTATCTACTTACTATATACAGTACCCTCCCCTCAAAGCCCCTTTTGAGCTGACTTACTCCAACTTATATACAAATCTAAAACTTGTAGCTAAGATCCACACATGAGAGAGAAAAGGTGGTGTTTGGCTTTCTGGGCCTGGGTTACCTCACTTAGTATAATCCTTTCCAGATCTATCCATTTCCACACGCCTCATGTCCTGCTCATTTGCTCTTCAGCCCATTTCTTATTTGAGTTAGAGACTGATCTGGCAAGAACTGATCTGGCTTCCTCGAGCTGAGTGGGATTTGGGATGTGGCAATTGGGGTACTACTCCAGTAGGCCTATCTAAGGACCCTAAAATGTGCACTAGTGGTTTTATTTGCATAGTGTGGGAAGAAAGTCTTTGGTTCTTGGATAAAGAGGTTGGAGAGAAAGAATAAAAGCAAGAAGACTGGAGAGATTGTTCAGCACTTATGCATGCTTTTTGCACAAGCATGAGGGCTTGGGGAGGGGGCTTGAAACAGTCTGAGTTTGAATATGCAGGACACACATAAACAGATGGGTGGGGCCATATACTACTGAAACCTCAGTCCCACAAAGGGGAGCAGAGACCATGGAATCATCCGCACTCAGTAAGAGACACTGGACATTCTGCCCAGGCAACCATATGGAACTCCGCAGGGCACACATTATATACACAAAAGCAAAAATGAAAAAAGCAAAAGGAGTCCAGGAGAAGTGGGCACTGAGCAAATTGGGGCTCACAGGGGTCTTTAGGATTCCCATTCTCCTAAACCTTCAGGCCTTGGAGGGAGATCAAGGGGACCCAGGTAGATGGAGATAGATTGTTGCAGGACTTTCTGACTATGGACCAATGGAGCTATAGGATCTTTATTTTCTTGCTTAAAAAATTGTGTGGGGGTATATGTGGTATATGCATGTATATGTTTATGTCCCTTTTCGGCACTCCATCCTCTCACCTGGAGTGGACCTGGAGTGGGGGTCACTCACCTGCAGTGGCCAGAGTCGAACATCAGGTGTTCTTTCTGCTCCATGGCTCTTCTGGTTTTGTTTGTATGTTTGGGTTTCTTTGTTTTGTTTTGTTTTGTTTTGAAGGTAGGGTCTTACTCTAGCCCAGAATGATCTGGAACTCACTCTGTAGTTCCAGGCTGGCCTCGAACTTACAGTGATCCTCCTACTTCTGCCTCCCAAGTGCTGGGATTAAAAGCGTGCACTAGCATGCCCAGCTGTTCCTGTGTTTTTTCTGGTCATATTTCTTTTAATATAGATATATATCTTTATTATTCAAAATTAGATACATTGTATGGCTGGCTATATTTTTGAGCATGAGTCACCTTTTATTGCTTCTAAAACTTGCTTCCGCAGATTCTCAAGTCTCTGCTTCCCTGGTGAACTGGGGTGGCAGAAAAGCATGGCCTTGCTCAGCTAGTTGAATTCAGGCAATCTCAGTCCCCCAGGGCCCAGGTGCACTTAACCACTAAGCTATCTCTCCAGCCCTGTAGGATCATTTAGAAGTGTCCCATTGTCTCCTGGGGCCTGCTTCACATGAAGACAGAGACCAAAATACTGGCTACCCTTTTAGCCTCATACCCTCATTGGCTCTGGCTTCTACATATGGTTATTGAACATAAGAACAGCTACACTGATACTCCTTTGGCTTCACAGCCAATGCATCAGAAATTATATAGGAAATTAGGGTGTCTTTGAGATCAACAGAGCCTTTCTCAGCCCCTGGTTGGGCTTAAACCCAGGAGTTAGAGTGCTGGATGGTTAGTCACATAAAACTTTACTGAGTCAGTGACCTCCAAAGACCATAGAAAGGAAAGTTTAGATTTTACTATAGAGCTTAAGGAAAGAAGGTGGCACTCCTGTAAAACAGGAAGGGCCCCAGATAGGTAATCCCTGCTATTGTTTTAAGATTGTATTGGCTATTTTAAATTCATTGAATTTCTATATGAATGTTAAGGTCATCTTATTGATTCTGCTTCTGTAAAGAAGTGTTGTTTTGAGGGCTGAAGAGATGGCTTAGTGGTTAAGGCGTTTGCCTGCAATGCAGAAGGACACAAGTTTGATTCCCCAGTGCCCATATAAAGCCAGATGCACAAGAGGGCGCATGCATCTGGAATTCATTTTCAGTGGCTGGAAGCCCTGGCGCTCCTATTCTCTCTGTTTCTGTCTGCCCCCCCCCCAAATAAATAAAATGTTTAAAAGAATGTACAGTGGACACCCAATTTATAAAAAAAAAGTGTTTTGAGCCAGGCATGTTGATGGTGCATACCTTTAATCCCAGCACTTGGGAGGCGAGAGGCAGAGGTAGGAGGATCTCCGTGAGTTCAAGGCCACCCTGAGATTACATAGTGAATTCCAGGTCAGCCTGAGCTAGAGCAAGACCCTACCTTGAAAAACAAAAAAATAAAAATAAATAATAAGCCTTGTTTTTTATAATGGTTAGAAACAAAGTAGTAACATCAAAGATTGTGTTTTGATGGGGGGGGGAAGCCCATCTAGTATTACATCCTCTATATCACAATTATTATCTACTGTTTACCCAATATAGGGAATACAGATGTCTGTGGTTATTGGTCCTCCCTTCAAGTTGCTCACAGGCTAGCAAGGATATGTATATGAAAGAAATACATACCTTTTCACTGTGTGCAGTGGAACATAGCATGTGAAGATAGTTTTTTTCCCCAAGGAAGCTTATAGAACACTTACTCATGTACAATTCCAGCCAAAGGGAAACACAGCTGCATGAAGATGGCATGCTTAGGAACTTCAGAGTTCAGTTTGGATGATGCACATAGGGTGGAAGATGTGGAGTAGTTAGTGGGAAATAGGTCTAAAGGAGGCAGAAACCCTTGGAAAATCTTTTTTTTTAAAATTTTATTTATTCAATTTCAAGCAGAGAGATACAGAGAGAGATACAGAGATACAGTGAGAGAGAGAGCACCAGGGCCACCCCCTTGTGGGTCTGGCCTATGTGGGTCCTGGGGAATTGAACCCAGGGCCCTAGGCACTGGAGGCAAGTGCCTTAACCGCTGAGCCATCTCTCCAGCCCTCCTTGGAAAATCTTGTTTGGTTTTGAGACATTCTTACTCTATAGCTAAGGTCAGCCTAGAACTTGCAGCAGGCAAGAGAAGGAAAGGAAAAAAAGACATAATGAGAAAACTAAGCTAAAGTTTGTATGAGCTGAGTGAGAAATTGAGACATGAGTTCAGATCTCCAATACCCACTTAACATTATAGGAATGGCAGTACATGCCAGAAACCCAGCACTAGGGGCAGAGGCAGGCTGGTGCCTAGGGCTTACTGGCTGGTTAATCCAGCAAAATCAGTGAGCTCTGGGTTCAAGGAGAGACCTTGACTCCAAAAATAAGGTGAAGAATAACTTAGGAAACCTGTAGTCAACCTCAGCCTTTGCATACACACATAGAAAATCTGCATACCCACAGAACATACACATACATGCACAGCACACATATGTATACACACACACACACACACACACACACACACACACTCAAAATAAGGTGGGAGAGGGGGGAGAAGTCTAGGATTGACAATACCCAGCTACTGAATCCATTGGGGCAATGAAGTAAAAAGGGGAGAAGTTTATAGAACTTTGCACACACATTTTTCAGTTGTGATTAATGTGCATATAATTATTTGTATTTTCTGTATTTCATTTATACATAAATGGTTTTGCATATTACTACATGGTCTTCAACTTTTTTGTTTGTTTGTTTGGTTTTGGTTTTTCGAGGTAGGCTCGTTCTAGCCCAGGCTGACCTGAAATTCACTATGTAATCTCAGGATGGCCTCAAACTTGGCGATCCTTCTACCTCTGCTTTTCAAGTGCTGGGATTAATGGCATGCACTTGGCTTTTTCAACATTATTTTATTTTTATTTTTTACCACACCTGGCTTTTTCAACATTATTTTAATGACTGTAAATTGAGTCATTAAAGGCTGTCGTTTGTTAATACTTTCCTTAGTAAATATCTATGGTTTCTCTCTCTCTCTTTTTTTTTTTTTTGTATTTTTGATTAAATTGAAGCAAACATGGTAGTGTACTTTGTTTTGCTGGTATAAAGTGGTAAGCCATGGGCTTCATGGGTGCTAGGTGAGCACTCAGCCACTAAGCTGAGTAGTGTACACACTGACCCTATAGCATACTTTACAATTTTCTTTTTACTTCTTATTTTAGGATTAATTACTTAGTCTCAAAGGATATGGCTCTTTTCTTTTTAGTACACTGTGCAGATTCATCTTGTTGAAGATTCAGACGATGCAAGTCTACAAAGCAAATATAAAAAGTCCACAGTTTGGAAAGCACCCTCTCTGTTGAAAATTATGATAGAGCCAGGTGTGGTTGTTCACACCTTTAATCCCAACATTCAGGAGGCTGAGGTAGGAAAATCACCATGAGTTCAAGGCCAGCCTGGCTACAGAGTGACTTCCAAGTTAGTCTAAGCTAGAGTGAGACCCTGCTTCAAAACAACAAAATACTATGATAGAAGTTGAGTATGGTGGCTCATGTTTGTAATTCCAGCACTTGTAGTCTGAGGCAGGAGGATTGCCATTTTTTGAGACCAGCCTTGACTACATAGTATATAATATATTCAGGCTAGCCTAAACTACCAAATGAGACCTTTTCTCAAAAAAAAAAAAAAATAGGCCTTTGGATTTTGTATCTTTAATATCAGTGCCATTCTCACTTTAAAATTGGAAAATATTCTTCTGTATTTTTATTTATTTATTTATTGTTTTTTTTGAGGTAGGGTCTTGCTCTGGCCCAGTCTGACCTGAAATTCACTATGTAGTCTTGGGCTAGCCTCGAACTCAGGACAATCCTACTACCTCTGCCTCCTGAGTACTGGGATTAAAGGCGTGCACCACCATGCCTGGCTTGTATTTTCTGTTAGTAATTGTTTAAAACTTTCTTCAGTTTGCATATATTTTTAAATACATCTGTTATTTATTTTATAGTGTGAACTAACAGTCTTTTAAAAAATATTTATTTGCGAGAGGGAGAGATAGAGAAGGGGGGAAGAGAGTGGGCACACCAGGGCCTGCAGCCACTGCAAATGAACTCCAGGTGCATGGGCCACTTTTTGCACCTGGCTTTACTTAGGAACTGGGGAATTGAACCCAGGCCATCAGGCATTGTAAACAGGCACCAAGCAAGGGCCTCCAGCCCTTATTTATATTTTTTGTCCATATGGAAACTTAAAAGACCACTTCTCAACAGGTCATCTTTTGTTTACTGCTTTAAATTAGGGTATGAACCTCCTGATAGATTTTGTACCTAGTCAATATCTGCTTTCTTTAAAAGGACAAATTAGGGCTGGAGAAATGTCTCAAAGATGACTCAGTGGTTAAAGTGCTTGCAAACCTGATGACCTGGGTTCGATTCCCCATGTAAAGCCAGATGCACAAAATGGCACATGCATCTGGAGTTTGCAGAAACAGAAGCCCTGACAAGCCCATTCATTCTTTTTCTCTCTCTCTTCTCCCCTTCTTGCAAATAAATAATATCTTTTTTTTTTTTTTGGTTTTTCAAGGTAGTGTCTCACTCTAGCCCAGGCTGACCTGGAATTCACTCTGTAGTCTCAGGATGGCCTGGAACTCACAGTAATCTTCCTACCTCTGCCTCCTGAGTGCTGGGATTAAAGGTGTGTGCTACCACACCCGGCATCAAATAAATAATATCTTTAAAAAGAAAAAGAAAGAAAAGTCAGGCATGGTGGCACACAACCTTTAGTCCCAGCACTTGGGAGGCAGAGTTAGGAGGATAACTGAGTTCAAGGCCAGCCTGGAACTACAGAGTGAGTTCAAGTCAGCCTGGGCTAGAGGGAGACTCTATCTCATTAAAAAGGGGGGGGGGCAAATTCTTAGAAACTGGTGGGGCTGTAGGATTGTGTTTGTCTGTTGTTTCATTGTAAGTCTTGGTATGATTATTGTGTTGATTGTAAGCTAATTTTAGTTAATTTGTATTTATATTGATAAACAGCTACTTGCATTTCTCAGTGATATAAATGGTGTTGTGTGTCTGTGAAGACCTTATTGAATGGAATCAATGCCAATACACTTGGTATACTCAGAAATAAGCAGAAGTCTCTGGCTCCTGTCCCCCCTCATTTTTTCCAATTTCTTTCGGGTCCCTCTTTCAGGGTCTTCTGCCAGAGAGCTGATCCTCGTCACAGCCAGGGGGACCAAAGAAAAGACTCCAGGAACATGTCTGTATTTTAGTGCTGTTCCAGAAATCCTGCCCTCTAGCCAGCCACCCATTTCCTGCTCCGAGGAGGGATTGGGAAATGCCACACTGAGCCCCAAGATGGGTGCAGAGTGTGTCACGGTCTGGAGCCATGAAGGCTTTGTGCTCACCAAGCTGCTCACCTCGGTAAGAGCCTTAGGTCAATTCTCAGAGCTTATAGACCACTGTGCTGCATGGTGTGCCTAGAAGAGTCCAGGAAGTGATTTCAGCTAGGAGCAACAGTGTGGGTTTGGCTGCATGGGGGGGAGGGATGAGCACTCCTGGCTTTTTTTTTTTTTTTTTTTTTTTTGGTTTTTCGAGGTAGAGTCTCGCTCTAGCCCAGGTTGACCTGGAATTCACTATGTAGTCTCAGGGTGGCGAGTACAAGTTGGAGGCCAGCCTGGGCTAGCTACTAGTGAGTTTGTATTTAACCTGGACTACATGGAAAGATTATCTCAAAACAGCAAAAGGGGGAGCGAGCATGGATCTTCTAATTCTGCTTAGATTAGAGGCTGCGTGGCCAGAGCAAGCCTCAGCTTCCTCCTGTGGAAAACAGAATCCCCCATAACATCTGTAATTCTAGCACATAAGGGTCACATAAGAATGACTCAAGTGCTCAACACGATGCCTTGTGCAAAATAGATTTGGTCAATGAGCACTGTTTGCTATTGTCTTTAACTGAAATAAGATATCTCTGCCTTAGAGAAATTAAGAGGCTTAATGAGAAGCAGAATGGACTAATTGCTATCTAGAGATAGGAACAGAGTGTTATACAAATGCAAAGCAAGGTGCAATTAACCCTAGCTTCAACATTGATGGGAGCCTTCCTACAGACAGAATTGTGTGTAATAGTTTTTCATATACCAAGTGTTCAGGTTCATCTCATTTGACCTTAAAATAGCCTTTTGAGGTAAGTGCTATTATCCCATTTTCCAGATGAGGAAGCATGTTTAGAGAGAAGGAGCAGATTGCCAAGGCCACACAACTGGAGAAGTGTCAAAGCCTTCTCCCCTGTCAGCATGATCCTCAAAGGAAGAAGTGAGTGTAGTTCAGCCTTTTGGGGCACGACATGAGGAGAGACTTAGGGTTGGCACAGAAGAGGTAGGAGAGCACCTAAGGCTGATCTTGAAGCACTGAGAACCAGGCTGTAATGCTCCGATGTACACTCCTGTGGGGCCTGTGAGGCTGGGGGGGGGGAGAGAAGCCCTCACTGACTGGTGGTAGACTCACATATTTGAAAAGACCCTGGGAGGGAACAGAGTCCAAATTACATAAGCTTTAAAATGTGGAGAATAGGGGCTGTAGAGATTGCTCAGTGGTTAAAGCCCTTACCTGCAAAGCCTAAGGTCCTGGGTTTGATTCCCCAGTGCCCATGAGCCAGATACCCAAAGTGGTGCATGCATTCTGGAGTTGGTCTGGAGCAGGTCTGGAGGCCCTGGTACACCCATTCTCTCTCTCTCTCTCTCTCTCTCTCTCTCTCATCTATCTCTCTCATCTATCTCTCTGCTTATAAATAAAATATATTTTTTTTAAATGTGGAGAATAAAGCTGGGAGGCTAAATTAGGGGGAATGTAAGAGTTTGAGGGCAGCCTGGGCTACACAACAAGATCTTGTCTGAAAGCAAAGGGATGAAGAGATGTGGAAAATACTGAAGTTTTCTGTATGGAGAAATCATTCTAGGAGTTCAGGTCAGTGGCTGGGAAGAATGTGGTTTGCACACTATGGAGACAAATGCTAATATAAAAATAACATCTTCCTGGGATGAGGGTGTAGCTTGATTGGCATGTATGAAACACTGGATTCAATCCCCAACATTGGGCATTGTAGCATACACCTCTAATCCTAACACTCAGGAGGATCAGAAGTACGTGGTTATCCTTGGCTACATGAGTTTGAGGCTAGCCTGGGCTATATGAGACCCTGTTTCAGAAAACAAAACATGGGTTGGGGAGATGGCTCTGCAGTTAAAGGCACTTGTTAGCAAAGCTTGCCACTCTGGGATCAATTCCTCAGATGCACAAAGTGGTGTATGCATCTGGAGTTTGTTTGCAGCAGCTCAAGGCTCTTGCCAGCCCATACTCTTTCTCACTCTCTAATAAAAAATATTTAAAAACAAACAAAAGCCCACCATCAACCAGGCATGGTGTAGTACATGCCTTTAATCCTAGGACTTGGGAGGCAGAGGTAGGAGAATCACCATTAGTTAAAGGCCAGCCTGGGCTAGAGGGAGACTACCTCAAAAAAGCTAAAACAACTGTAATGGTGGAGCTGGGGTTAGAATTTAGATAATATCCAGCAAATTCCAATGAATTTAAGGAGTACCCGAATTCTTGTCTATAAAGTTAAAGAATTAGAATTAAAATTATAGACCACCAGAAGAGAAGGTATAGTGGGAGACTCTATTTAAAAGAAAATGGGGAGTTACAGAGATCTCCAGCCACCAGTGCAGAGAGAACACATGGGGAAGGTTTTAGCAAAATCTATGCTGTTCAGCTAAACAAGTAGAAGAAGGAAAGATACCAGAAGGTTCCCATCATGAGGGAAAGGTTCATGTGAGAAAAATCTTGAGTCCTCCCTCACCCCAGCCTAGTCCTTCTCCTAAGAAGCCATATGGAGGAAAGAGAGAGCTGGACTTTGTTTCAGTGACTTTTTAAGACCTTTGTCAGTAAGTCAGAGAGACAGCTGGTTGGTCCATACCTGACCAGTCAGTTTTAGCATCTAGGTTTGAGCTCTAGCTAGGGATACCTCCCACTCAAGGTGAGGGGATCAGGCCTGGAATCTGTGAACTTGCCTGAAACTGTCACACAACAATAACAAACACCAAAAAACTTCCCTTTAAAGCTGATCCCTAGATGCCAAGAGACATTAAGACCTCTGCCTCCTGGGGGATTGTCTGCATCACTCTTGGGCTAAGGGAAAGATGTCTTCCCAGGCTAGATTTCCTGACTGACTCTCCTTGCTTCATTTTTTCCCCTTGTGTCTATCCGTCCCTAGGAAGAACTGGCTCTGTGTGGCTCCAGACTGTTGATCTTGGGCTCTTTCCTGATTTTCTTCTGTGGCCTTCTCTGCTGTGTCACTGCGTTGTGCTTCCACCCACGCCGGGAATCCCACTGGTCTAGAACCCGGCTCTGAGGGCACTGGCCTACTTCCCACCTTGTTCTCAGGTGAGGTTCTTTGCTTTGGCCCTGTAGGAATAGGAGGTGGGGAGGAGATGGCAACTGTAGCTGAGCTGGAGCAGATCTGGAATCAGTCCTCATGTTCTGCTTTTTGAGGACCTGAAAACCCTATTCAACTATGTCTATCCTTGTAGAAACTGGGAATGATTTATACCACAAGCATGCAATATTTTTCTTATTGTTTTTACTTTCTATTAGAAATTAGTTAACATCCCCAGTACCCACATGAATCCAGATGCATAAAGTGGCACATACATCTGGAGTTCATTTGCAGTGGCAGGATCCCTCTCTCCTTGCAAGTGTGTGTGTGTGTGTGTGTGTGTGTGTGTGTGTGTGTGTGTGTCATAGTCAGCCACATGCTGCTGGGATGAATCTCCAAACCAGGTACAGTTTTGGGAGGAAAGTATTTATTGAAGTTATAGATCCAGGGTAAGTTTCATAATTGTTAAAGAGGTTGGTCCAAGCAGAGAGAGAAATCCTTCACCAGCAACTCCAAAGCAAGCAAGCACACTCAATCTAGGAAACAGTAGGAGCTCCAGGCTTGAGCTCAGACTGCTCTTTTTTTAAAAAAAAAATTTTTTTATTTATTCATTTTTCATGCAGAGAGAGAGAGAGAGAGAGAGAGAGAGAGAGAGAGAGAGAGCGCACCAGGGCTACCACCTTGTGGGTCTGGCTTATTATGTGGGTACTGGGGAATTGAACCAGGGGCCTTAGGTACTGGAGGCAAGTGCCTTAACCGCTGAGCCATCTCTCCAGCCCCAGACTGCTCTTTACATATGTATAGCTGGAATTCCAGAAACACCTTAGGGCTGGACCTAGGATCTGGCCAATGTGACACACCCTCCAGCCAGGCAGTTGGAGAAAAACTTTAATAAACTCTTGAATCTATTGGGGTCACCCATATATATATATATATATATATATATATATATATATATATATATATATATATATATATATATATCCCCAAGGTAGAGTCTCACTCTAGCCCAGGGTAGAATTCACCTGGAATTCACTATGTAGTCTTAGGGTGGCCTTGAACTCAGGGAGATCCTCCTACCTCTGCCTCCTGAGAGAGCTGGAATTAAAGACATGTATCTGGCTTGTCTCATCTAATTTGAAAGTTATATGTTATGCATCCAAAGCATCCAGGTATTAAACCTTTCCCAGCTTCTGGCCTTTGTGCCCTAGGAAATGATCTTGGGAGATGCGGAAACAACCCAGGCCCAAGAGGACCTGGAAGCTAAAGATCAACTTTACTAATTCTTCTTGTGACTAGACCTCACTGTCCCAGCCACTCACTGTGAACTGGCATGATGGAACTCACTCAGTGTTGGGGTGGACAGGGAAGATTTGATGACTCCTGACAGATACTGGGGCTCTGAGGCCACACCAAAGAGATTAAGTGCCTGTACCTGCCTCTGCTCCTTCTGAGCTCATCCTGGATCTTCCCCAAGTGATTTTCTTACCTGTTCTGTTGTGTGTTTTTTCTTTTTCTCTAGGTGTGAATCAACTTCTTGGGCCTTGGTTCTGAGTTGGAAGAGATGTTACAAAAACTGAAGAGCTGGAATGGGGGTGTGAGGGGTAATAAAAGGCTTTTTTTTAAAAGCCCAGTATTGAGTAAGGTATTTATTGAGAAGTTAGTGGCAATTTTAGGGTTAGACAGGCTTGGGAGTTTGGAGTACTTTCCTTTGTTGACATTTTTGTGTGTGTGTGCCTCTATACATGCTAGGCAAGCACACTGAACCACTGAGCAATGACTCCTCCCTTTTTGAAATTATTACTATTACTTTTTTGAGATGAAGTCACACTGTATAGCTCAGATTAACCTTGAACTCACAATCCTACTACCTCAGCCTCTTCAGTGTCCCTGCAGTGGGCACCCTTGTTGAATCTAGTTTGAAATACAGATTGGCATAGGGTTAGGTTACTTCCGCTTTTCCCATGGATGTGAGTTTGCTTTTTTATGTTTTGGTATGGCCTCCTTTGGTTAGTCCAGTCTGAACTGTGTCCTGCATTCCTCCTGCCTCAGCCTTCTAAATGCTGGGATTTCAGCCCTTGAACCGCCACTGTACCTGCAAGTACCCTGGTTTAGCACTAGTCCTGCCATTTGATGACTTGTTTTCTTCAATTAACTAAAATTGGCAATTCCATATAGTTGGGGGAGGGGCTCTCAGGTCATGGAAATACTTTGACATCAGTGCGCTGTGACCTTTGGCAAGCCAACGAACCCTGCAAGACCTCAGTTTCCCTTCAGAATTTAACCTACTGAGTTTTCCCAACGTTGGCATGCAGTGATTCCTCGCACCTTGAAGCTCATAGCCTGGTTGGGTAGTTGACGAACCCTGGGGCAGATCCGTTTTCCCGCCTTTTCCGCGCCCAGCTGCTAGCAACCTTCCTTTACCCCTCCCAGCCTCTACGCTGCACGCAGGCGCAGCTCACAGCTCTGCGTCCCCTCGGAGCTTCCCCTAGCAACAAGCACTGGCGCCGAGAGGAAGCGGGGCGAGCGCATGCGCCGCAGCGCTCTCCACCGCCAGTCGTCGGACGGCGCACGGGTCCCTCCCCCCGCGAGCCTCGCCTCGCCCTCCGCCCCCTCCCACCAGGATCCGCGTGGCGGGGCGCGCGCGCACTCGGGTTCCGAGGCCGCCGCCAGAGGCGAGGGGCGGGGCTGCTTCCTTGGCGGCCCCGCCCCCTTTGGCCCGGCATCCCTACCGCGCCTGCGCGCTCCCGCCGGGTCTCCATCTTGGACTTGGGAGGAAAAGGGAGAGGGAGGCTGGGACAAGAGCGGGGCTGTGGTGCGGAGAGGGAGAGGGCGCGCGACCTGAGCAGTGCTGGGGCTGCAGTCTCTGGGCTGTTGTGAGGAGAGAGGAGGGGGCGGGGAGGAGGCCCCGGCGGGAGACGTGGCTGTCACTCTAGGACCCCGGCGGGAGCGGGGCCGTGCGGCCGGACGTCCTCGGGGTGGGCCCCCTGTCGGTGGCCGGAGACCCGGGGCGCAGGCCCTGGGCCCCACATTCTCGGGCTTGGCCCCTCGCTTCTCAGATACCCAGGTGCCAGCCCTCCCGAGATCAGCCGCCCGGGACTCGGGTCCCGACGTTTTTAAAGCTGGGGCTCCGTTTTATAGAATTTCAAATACCTGGGGTTCAGGCCCCCGCGTGCACCAGTACCCGGGGTTCATTCATCTCCGCGTGTAAACATACGGGGCTTAGACCCCACCGCCAGCAATCCGGGATTCTTCAGCTGTCGCCCTCGAGCAGGGGGAGGACTGGACCGCGAGGTCAGGTCAGGCTGTCACCCCCTCCCCTCCAGGGGTGGCTTCCCGGGGAAGAGGTGGCAAGGGGAAAGGTCTCCTTGCCCCTCTCCCTGCTTGGCAGAGCCGCTGGAGGACCCCAGGCGGAAGCGGAGGCGCTGGGGCACCATAGTGACCCCTACCAGGTGAGACCCGGGGGTGCACGGGCGCGGGTCCCTGTGTCGAGCTCCTTCCGAGCAGATGGGCCTCGTTAGGCCCTCTCGGGATGGGGAAGCCCAGTTGGGCCCGTGGTCAGCCTCTGGCCAGCCTCTTCCCCTTCCTCTTCCCTTCATTGTGTCTGGTTGCCGAGGGACCTCAGATGACAGGGTCTTTCATGTCACCAGGAGTCACGCTTTAGGGTGCTTGAGCTAATCAGATGGGCTTGCACCTTTCTAGTCTCCTTCACTGTTAACTGTGCCCCTCGCAACTACCTCTTCTCCATGATTATACTTCTGACAGACTGCTCCGGGCTCTTGAGCCTTTGCCTCTGATTCCCATAGTGGCCGGCCCAATCTTTGTTTTTTGAGAAAGGGTCTATCTCACTGCAGCCCTGGCTGGCCTGGATCTGTCTTTGTAGCTTTATCAGACTCCCGAGTGCCGATCTATCTCCTCAGGCCTGGTCTGGTTGCTTGTCCTTGCAAGGCTGTGTGTGTGTCTTCTTGCTGTGACAGTGTATAGTCTCATACATTTGTCAAGCAGTCTGTCCTTTACAAAGTACTTTGCATACATGCTCTCAGGCCACACACACCCATTCACCCCTGGGAGCTCTTTTATAACTGTTGTCCCATTTTACAGCTGAGAACATAGAGACCCAGAGAGTTTGCTCAAGGTCATACAATGGCAGAATAAGAATTTTAAGCCAAGTCGTATTGCTTACCCATACTTGCTTCTTGTCATCTATTTTCTTCTGAGCCTGGGTTTGCCCAGGTCCACAGAAAAATATATTGGGGTGAGGTTAAAACTGGGGGTATGGTTAGCTTCCTTTCCAGAAAGGCTAGACTCAGTAGCTTTTCCTGAAGGATACTCTGGCTTGTGCCTCTGCCTCATGGATTTTTTCTTTCTAAAGTGACCTTCATTTTTACCCTGATCCCAGATTTTGGCCTGGATTCCAGAAAGGGCTTGCTCTTCTGACAAATGATGACCATAGTGACATTTGTTAATAAAGCCAAGCAATTCTGTTAGCACGACCCCCTCTCCCCCCAGGATTAAAGCTTTGTGGCTATCCTGAAAGCAGGGGAGGAAAAATCCATGTGTGCTTCTAGGTATGGGATCTCAGCCCCATGCTGTAATCCATTTATCCAGAGAGGAAACCAAGAATAAGGAACTTCTACCCAAAGCCCTGTTGCTGTACATTGCAGATGGGCTGTGCTGGTAGGACAGCTTAGAGACAAATTCCTCATCTGTGGCATGGATTTTAGAAGGTGGTTATGATTTAGCCCAAACCTTAGTAATTGTTGAAATGCTGTTACCTTGAAGAGCGGGGTGGACCTGTGTGATGTTTGCCAATGGCAGGCACCCCTTTCACGTGGCCTGAATCCTGATTGGCATTCTTGGGCTTGTTGCTGGTAAGAAGGTCATGAAGCTTCCTTGGCAAATTGTGAGCACCTGCCTTTCTGTGTGGGTGTGTGGTGCGGTGAGGGGTGGATGGCACCATTGCTAGCAGAAGGAAGAAAGGGGCCGCTTTGAGCAGCCTGGGAGCTGCTGAGGGCTGGATTCAGGTCAATCAATCAATCTCTCAGGCTATTCTGAGCCCCCCACACCCTGGGGGTCCACTGGAGTGTCAGGCCCCCTCTCTACCCTCCAGCTTCAAGTTGGGCTGAGGAGACAGAATTAACACAACAGGAAGCCAGGCCCCACAGAATATAATTGCATGCTAAAATTGTTAGGTGCTTTTAAGTAGCTAGAACTCTGCCCTGGGAGTCCAGCTTTGCTGAAGGCTCCTTTGTGCCTAAATTCCCAAAGCCTGTCCTGGAGAGTCCTGGTTCTGATACCCTGCAGCAACTTTCTCTGGAAGCTTGGCCAGGGGTGCTGTGTGCTAGGGAAGCTCCTCCTAGGCAGAGGACTTCCTGTAGGAGGAGGCTGAGCTTGGTTGCTGAGCATGCAGCTCTGGCAATTGAGGAAAAAGCCCTGTTCTCTGACCTTGAAGAAATCCTTTTTCCTCTGCCTCAATGACTGTCTAGGAAGTAGTTTCATAGAGTTATTCTGGAAGCCTAGTGGTGGCAGACCAGCTTTGGGCAAGTCACCCTTTTGGAGCCTGTTTCCTTATCTGTGAATAGAGGTAATGATAGTGTTCTCCCCATAATGTTGTGGAGGTCCAGTAACCATGTGGGGTACTTAATATTCATTGTACCCCATAAACATCCAATACTTGTGTTGCTTATGCAGTTGAACTGGACAAGTAAGGCTGCCTTACTTTGTGTACCCTCAAAAGTCAGATGCCATTTATATCCCTGCCCTTCCCATTCTAGATCTCCCTGCCACATAGTCCCTACCCTTTATTTTCCTGTGAGTGATTCTCCTAACCCCTTCAGTCCAGTACCCACTTATAACAATGGCCGGATTTCCACCACCTCCAGCCTATTTCCTGTTCTCATCCAGGGTGTGAGAGGTTGGGGGAGGGGAGTCTCAACACCATGGGAAATAGGAATGTGCCTGAAACCATTGAGGTATGGGACTTGTGGGACAGAACATGTGGGGAACTGGAATTCTGCTGGGAAGCAGAACCTTTTATCCTTGAGGGGAGTGACGGGTTATGAGGAACTGGGAACTTGTTGAGGGATGAGGAAGTTGCTGGTGTTGCTTAGCTTCCCAGAGTTGTCTTCCTAGCAATTTATTGACTCCAGGGACCCCGTGATCTGGTTGCCAAGGCAACTCTTTTTTTTTTTTTTTTGGAGCTTTGATGTTATTCCTAATATCCCCCTGCCCTTCCTCAGCAGTGCCTTCCCCTCATTAAATGAGGGGAGGAGAAGGCAGGAACTTGAGGGGGGGGGCTTTCTCTCCCTCAGGGTCCTGTCCTTTCTCTAAGAGTCCTATCTCCATTATCCAGGCCAGGCTCCTCTCTCAGGGCCCCCAGGGGCCACCATGCCAGCTGGGGGCCGGGCCGGGAGCCTGAAGGACCCTGATGTGGCTGAGCTCTTCTTCAAGGATGACCCTGAAAAGCTCTTTTCTGACCTTCGGGAAATTGGACATGGCAGCTTTGGGGCTGTGTACTTTGTAAGTTGGGGCTTGGGGAAGGCAAAGCAAAGGTGGAGGCTCTCGTAGCCCTGTGGGTCTCCAGGCAGCCCTTCTGTCCTTTCCTACTGGGTCAGCAGGTCTTCCTCCCACCCTCCAATCTGGTCCTCTAGGCCCGGGATGTTCGAAACAGTGAGGTCGTGGCCATCAAGAAGATGTCCTATAGTGGGAAGCAGTCAAATGAGGTGAGTCAGGCTCATTAAGATGAGGTTGGTGAGGACTGAGGTGATGGCTCAGCAGTTAAAGGCACTTGTTTGCAAAACCTGCCAGCCTGGGTTCAATTCCCCAACCACCCATATAAAGCCAGATGGGCATTTGTTTGCATCAGCAAGACATCAAATAAATTCAAAAGTTTATTATTATTTTTTTAATCAGTTAGGGAAAAAGGGACTCCAGTCTCAACATGCAGGGTGGTAACTCACCTCTTCCCTTGACCTAGAAATGGCAGGACATCATCAAGGAGGTGCGGTTCTTACAGAAGCTCCGGCATCCCAATACCATTCAGTACCGGGGCTGTTACCTGAGGGAGCACACTGCCTGGGTGAGCTACCCGCCAGCTCTGGCGTCATCCTTACTCTGGCCCATCTTTTCCTGGTCCAGCTCTTTCACTGGGCCCTGGTCAGAGTACCATTGTGGGAGGGAGTCAGTCTGTATGACCACTTTACCTCTCGGGAAAACCCATGAGCTTCAGGGTGGGTGATGGACAGGAGCTGCTTAGACAACCAGTAGAAAGAGCCACGTGTGCTTTAGGAGGTGAAGGGGGAAGGTGGCATTAGAGATCCAGGTGAGAATGGTGGTGAGTGTTCTGGGCTCTTTCTAGGGGCAGCCCTGACCACAGGGCCTCTCCATCACTTCTTGTTTTCTCTAGCTGCCCTTCCTCCCAGTCTTTTTCCTTGGTCATTGCCTGAGTAAAGGATAGGCGAGAAAGTTCTCTTTTGAGTCTGCCCAGGGGTGGCCAGGATCTGCTGATCTCTTAACACTTGACCTTTCCTTAGCTGGTGATGGAGTATTGCCTGGGCTCAGCTTCTGACCTTCTAGAAGGTAAGTAACTCATTGGTCAGAAGGTGGGATTAGGAAGAGCAGAGGAGCTGTAGGAGAATGTGGGCTCGCCTAAGCCTCCCTTTTGGTTCTCTCAGTTTATTGCTTTTCCTTCCTTCCCAGTGCACAAGAAGCCCCTTCAGGAGGTAGAAATTGCTGCCGTGACCCATGGGGCACTTCAGGGCCTGGCATATCTGCATTCACACAACATGATCCATAGGTACAGAAGCTCTGAACGTTCCTGGGAGAAGTTGTTCTCTGTTACTCCTCGTTTTTGTGGGTTACACCTTCCTTGGGCACTGCTCAAGCCCCTGTCCAGCCTTTATGAGATGTGTGTCTTACCTGTATATTTTGCCTCTGGCAGGGATGTAAAGGCTGGGAACATCCTCCTGTCAGAGCCAGGCTTAGTAAAGCTGGGAGACTTCGGCTCTGCATCCATCATGGCCCCTGCCAACTCCTTTGTGGGCACCCCATACTGGTGAGTAGAAGTAGTGGTGAGTGCAGAGACTCACTCCACAATGTTGGGAGTAAGAAGTTCAGGGTCTAGGTGAGTGATGCGCCTCTCTCCCACCATCCTCAGGATGGCTCCAGAGGTGATCCTGGCGATGGATGAGGGGCAATACGATGGCAAAGTAGATGTCTGGTCCTTGGGGATAACCTGCATTGAGCTGGGTAAGAATGTCCTCTCTGCTCCCTTGTCCTCTTTTCCACTTCTTTCTGTCTCTTTCCCATCCCATGGAATCCTGATATAAATAACTGCCAAATCTACCAATTCTTTGGGCCTTGGGATTTTGTGGTAGTTTTGCTTCTTGTCTGAAATCCTAAGTCTGAGTTTGTTTAGGGTGCCCACTGTGTAATATATAGGGAGTTCTGGAGTACAGCAGTGAGTGAGATGAGATTCCTGCCATCATTGGACTTGAATTCAAGTTTGGGAAATCGGGCATGCTTTCTCTTAATGTGATAAGAGCAGAATGGAGGAGCTCAAGGCATGATACAAAGGTAAAACTTGACCTAGTTTAAGGGGTGAAGAAGGCCTCCTCTGTGTATCAGAGATGCTTAAACACATCCTCAAGACACAGAGCTGTTGGAAGGATGCCGGGAAGAACATTCCAGAGAGAGATCAGTATTGCAGTAGCCTAGATGTAAAGCAGGCTTGAGGAACTAAGAGTAGCTTCAGTTGTTGAAGTGTATTATGACAGAGTCTAAAAGTTAGGCCTGATTGAGTTCCTGAAGCCTTGGAGCCATGCTGGGTTCTCACCTCTGCCAGTCTATGCTACTGAGGCAATTGTCTAATGGACTAATGTTTGTAAGACTTTCAGTACAATGCCAGGCATAAAATAGTTGCCCAAGAAAAAGTTGCTCTTACTCTTACCACTTCCTGCAGAGATCTTTCTTAGTGCCATCTCTTCAGTCTCTTGTTCCTGATGCTAGAGGCTGGCTGAGAGATTTGCCTAAGCTCAGTCATTTTATTCCCTGCTCAGTAACTCCCTTTCC
The DNA here is from genome assembly GCA_004024765.1 of Zapus hudsonius. Classification (NCBI taxonomy): domain Eukaryota; kingdom Metazoa; phylum Chordata; class Mammalia; order Rodentia; family Dipodidae; genus Zapus; species Zapus hudsonius. The sequence continues at coordinate 24,022 of PVHP010002551.1, forward strand.
TCCTAGAATAAAGCTATCTCCAGCTTCCTTACACCAGGCTAAGGCTCTGCTTCCTAAATGTTGAATCTCTCCATCACAGGTCCCACCTATGCAGAGCATGTTCGGAACTTTCCCACTTTGTTGACTTGGTTGAATCATTTTTCTGTTCCTGAGGTCTAGCTTTGTTACCTCCTATTCCAAAAGACCTTCCCTGAGTTACCTGCAAATTTTCTGGTAAAAGGCCTGCTGAAAGCCCTCAACTAGCCAAGTGGCTGTCTCCTTGGCCCCGTTCCCAACTTTAATTTAGTATTACTAGGGGTTGGTTTGTTTTGGTGGTGTTAGGGTTTGAACCTGACACATGCTAGGCAAACATTCTACCACTAAGCTACATCCCCAGCCCTAAGGTGATGGTACCTGTTTAATCCTTTTAGACTGGAAGTTTCCTGAGTCCATCATAAGGCATGTTTCTTATTTTTCTTGTCTTCCCCATAATACTTAGCAAATTTTTGCTCACATTTGGTACCTAGGAAGTGCTAATTTGGGCGGATAACTGAATATTCTTCTTTCTGGCTTTTTTGCTGATACGATTTTCTTTGATCCCTTCTCTATCCATATATAGAATGTATGTTTCATTTACTTACTGAGGAAGGAATCAACTGGATTATGGAAATTGCTCAAGGTCATGCAGCTAGGAACCAGAAAATTAGGATTTAAATCCAAGTTGTCTTGAGTTTCCTTCTAGTCTCTGATCATTGCTACCTCTCACCTCCTCTTGTCCTTTCTCTAGCGGAACGGAAACCACCACTGTTTAACATGAATGCAATGAGTGCCTTATACCACATTGCACAGAATGAGTCCCCTGCGCTCCAGTCAGGACACTGGTAAGGACTGGGGTTTCTGAGCCCAGGGGTAGGCCATGGCATCTAGCTGCCTGGCTCATGCCCTTCCTCCTATCTCCTACCATCTGGGATTCCTAGGTCTGAGTACTTCCGGAATTTTGTCGATTCCTGTCTTCAGAAAATCCCTCAAGACAGACCAACCTCAGAGGTTCTTTTGAAGGTGAGTGTTGGTTATCCTGGCATTCTAGAACTCACCTCAGTAGAGCCACCAAACTGCTGTGATAGAATGCAAGCCAAAAGCCTGTGGAGCCTTGTCAGGGCTAAATGTATGATTTCCCTAAGGTGTTTTCAAGTTATCAAAAGTAGAAGGGGAACTGGAGAGATGGCTTGGCAGTCAAAGGTGTTTGCTTGCAAAGCGTTCCCAAGTACCCATGGTAAAGCCAGATACACAAAGTGACACATGTATCTGAAGTTTGTTTGCAGTAGCAAGAGTTCCTTGCACACCCATACACATTCATTCTCTCTCCCTCCCTCACCCCCTCAAATAAATAAATAACATTTATTTGTTTGTTTGTTTATTTTTAAGTAGAAGGTCCTTATTTGCTTCATAGATACAGAGGGGCCCTAAGAAGCCATAGTTGTGACTGACTTAGACTGTCTAGGATGACTTACTGGGGTTTTTTTTGGTGTGTTTTGTTTGAGGAAGATTTTGTTTGCTTGCCTTTGGTTTTTCAAGACAGTTTCACTCTAGCCCAGGCTAACCTGGAATTCACTCTGTAGCCCAAGGCTGGCAACTCACTGTAATTCTCCTACCCCAGCCTCTCAAGTTCTGTGACTGAAAGGCCTGTACCACCACACCAAACAAATTGAGTTTTATGAAGGAGATATAAAGAGGCCTGGTGACATGTCCAAAGGCACTTAGTACTTTCATAGTAGAACTGTATTGGAATCCAGATCTCCTGATTATCTTATCTGTCAGCCATGCCAGGGGGAATATGAAACTGTCCGGGGATGGTCGGGAAAATTGACTATGGGAAGAGGGGTTAAGACAAGGTCAGCATTCAGCTGTGGTGGACTTGGCCCCAGAAGGAATATCTGAGAGGCATGGGTTTTGGGGAGAGTTGGCAATGGGCTTCAGAGTTCTTTTCCCCTAGCACCGCTTTGTGCTCCGGGAGCGGCCACCCACAGTCATCATGGACCTGATCCAGAGGACCAAGGATGCTGTGCGGGAGTTGGACAACCTTCAGTACCGAAAGATGAAGAAGATCCTGTTCCAGGAGGCACCCAATGGTCCTGGTGCTGAGGCCCCCGAGGAAGAGGAGGTGAGCCAGCTTGCCCTACCACCACCTTTTCCTTGCCCCATTCTGGGCTTGGCCCATTTCCCCACCTGTCTTCACACCCTGTCTCCTTGTGCTGCTCCATGCACAGACCCCTTGTGCTTCCCCTTCCCTGCCCAACAGCTCACGCCCTGTTCACAGGAGGCAGAGCCCTACATGCACCGGGCAGGGACACTGACCAGTCTAGAGAGTAGCCACTCAGTGCCCAGCATGTCCATCAGCGCCTCCAGCCAGAGCAGCTCAGTCAACAGCCTAGCAGATGCCTCAGACAATGAGGAGGAGGAAGAAGAAGAAGAGGAGGAAGAGGAGGAGGAGGAAGGACCTGAAACCCGGGAGATGGCCATGATGCAGGAGGGGGAGCATACAGTCACCTCCCACAGCTCCATCATCCACCGGCTGCCGGTATGCAGTTCATCTTGAGCTGTCACAGGCCTGGAGGCCAACTGCCTGGTCCCTTGTGCTTCTTCCTCTCAGTCCTCTTAGGTAACTCTCCTGGGCAACCCTTCCACCTTCCCTTCTAGGGCTCAGACAACCTGTATGATGACCCCTACCAACCAGAGATGACCCCAGGTCCACTCCAGCCACCTGCAGCTCCAGCTCCCACCTCTACCACCTCTTCTGCCCGCCGCCGGGCGTACTGCCGCAACCGGGACCACTTTGCCACCATCCGTACTGCCTCCCTGGTAAATGCCCTATTCTCTTAGAGGTCTCCTGGATAAACAAGACCAAGTCCTGAAATGACTTTCTCCCTATAGAGCATGATTTAGGTCCAGAGTCTACCCTCTGTTATGTCTGTTATGTCTGCTTGAGCTCTTCTCTTCCCACACCCACCCCACCCTTTCTAGCACACTGTTTTGGTCACATTGCCCAATCTGAGTATTCCTGCCTGGCAGACTCTTCTTATTCCATTTTCAAGGCCTGGCTGAAATACCTCCTCCTTGAGGCCTTTCTGGACAGGCACATGCAGCCTGCTGTGCTGTTCCTGGAATCAGTGTACAGGTTCACTGAATTCAGTGCTGAGGGCAGGGGTGGGAGCTTTAGGGGTCTTCCAGTGACTCACTGTCAGGCCCATACACATGCCCATGTTTAATTGTCCTATGTCCCCTTGAAAGGTGAGAGTACTGTGGCTTAGAAGAGCTGCTTGTCCAGGGTATTTGCCCAGGCAATTTTGGTGGGTCTCTGTCCTAAGCAGGACCTTTTTCCATTCTTAAAATCAAGTCACTGTAATCTTTTTCTCAGTTCATGGAAAAAATGTTAATCAGACTCTCCCCCTCCTCCAAACTAAAGGTCTCTCACTATGTAGCTCAGGCTGGCTTCAAATTTGTGGTCCTCCTGCCTTAGTCTCCCAAGTCTTAGGATTTAGTGCCACATGGCACCACACTTGTCAAATCAAGGCTTTTCATTCATACTTAAAAAAATACTTTATTTATTTATTTGCAAGCAGAGAGAGAGAGAGAGAGAGAGAGAGAGAGAGAGAGAGAGAGAGAGAGAGAGAGAGAGAGAATGGGCATGCTGGGGCCTCTGGCTGCTGCAAATGAACTCCAGATGCATGCACCACTTTGTGCATCTGACTTTATGTGGGTACTGGGGAGTTGAACCAATGCCATTAGGCTTTGCAAGGAAGGGCCTTAACCATTGAGCCCTCTCCAGCCCTCATGAACTTTTAGGTCACACTCCAGTTTAGCTGCATTTGGATAACAATACCCATAGAGGCTGCTGGGCAAGTGGCCTATTCCTGGGGCTTCTGGACAACTCTGGATGCTGTGGGAGTGCTTTGTAGTACTGTGATTTCTGAGGCCTTTACTACCTAGACTAGTTTAAAAGCTACTGACAGAATCACTGAGATGGAACCCAAGCTCACAGTTGGGCTAGGATATCCAGGCCCTGAGTTTTTGTTCTGGCTTGGAATCTGGTGGCCCTGATGATTTGCTGAAGGGGAAGGACTCCAGCGCTTACTGGTCAGTCTTCTGTGTGTATCACACTTATCTATACATAGATATTGTTGGCCCATGTAACAAATGAGGAAATTGATGATTTGAGAAGCTAACTTGGTTGAGATCATGTGATGATAATTGGCAGAGCCAGGAACAGAGCCCAGATGTGTGTGATTCACTCTTTTGAACTAATCTGAATTGTTCCTACTTTTGTGCCAGGACCTGTGTTTGCCACTTTTTATTATCTCATTCCATCACACCAACCCATGCTGTAGATAATATCGCCATTATCCAGTTGAGAAAATAGTCTCAGAGAGATTAAGTGCAGGGAAGTTACTAAAGAATGAGCCCCTGAATCTGAGATCCTCCCCATCGAGTATAAAGACAATCTGTATGAATAATGTGGAGGCCAGGGCCGATTCCCACTTTTCATCATCTCCTGCTCTAGGTCAGCCGTCAGATCCAGGAGCATGAGCAGGATTCAGCCCTGCGGGAACAACTGAGTGGCTACAAGCGGATGCGGCGACAGCACCAAAAGCAGCTGCTGGCCCTGGAGTCTCGGCTTCGGGGTGAACGTGAGGAGCACAGCGGGCGGCTACAACGGGAGCTTGAGGCACAGCGGGCCGGCTTTGGGGCTGAGGCTGAAAAGCTGGCCCGGCGGCACCAGGCCATCGGTGAGAAAGAGGCCCGAGCTGCCCAGGCTGAGGAGCGAAAGTTCCAGCAGCATATCCTTGGGCAGCAGAAGAAGGAGCTGGCCGCGCTGCTAGAGGCACAGAAGAGAACCTACAAGCTTCGGAAGGAACAGTTGAAGGAGGTTAGCCAGAAATACCATGGGTGAGCCAGGGGCCAGCAAATGGGCAGACCAGTGGCAGGCCCTGACCCACTCCTTCATTGTCTTACCAGGAGCTGCAGGAGAACCCCAGCACGCCCAAGCGGGAGAAGGCTGAGTGGCTGCTACGACAGAAGGAGCAGCTACAGCAGTGCCAGGCGGAAGAGGAGGCAGGGTTGCTGCGGCGCCAGCGCCAGTACTTTGAGCTGCAGTGTCGCCAGTACAAGCGCAAGATGCTGCTGGCTCGTCACAGTCTAGACCAGGACTTGCTGCGAGAGGTAGGGCTAGCTGCCCACTGGCCCTTTCTGTCCACTCAGAGCTCCCAGCATCTCCCTCCTTTCATTCATTTGCCTCCTTCATAACTTCTGTCCCTTCTGCCCTCCTAGTGTTGTGGTTTGGCTTCTCTTCAACACCCCTCTTGCCTTCATGCCCACTGGACCCTGCTAGGATATCTTTAGGCCAACCAAGAGCTTACATTCCTCATCCCCTGTGCATCATGAGCTCCCTCTGACAAGGAAGGAATTCTGGGCTCTTCCTTGATACCAACAAGGTTCCCTGACTGGGCCCTTGGCGCTGCCTCTCTTCTGTCTCAGGACTTGAACAAGAAACAGACTCAGAAGGACTTGGAGTGTGCCCTGCTGCTAAGGCAGCACGAAGCCACACGGGAGCTGGAGCTGCGGCAGCTCCAGGCCGTCCAGCGGACGCGTGCTGAGCTCACCCGTCTCCAGCACCAGACAGAACTGGGCAACCAGCTGGAGTACAACAAGCGACGAGAGCAAGAGTTGCGGCAGAAGCACGCGGCCCAGGTTCGCCAGCAGCCCAAGAGCCTCAAAGTACGTGCAGGCCGGCGCCCTATGGGCCTTCCTGTTACTGGGGCTCTGGGACCACCCAGCACAGGCACCCCTAGTGAAGAGCAGTCCTGCCTATCTGGTCAGGAGGCACTCCTGGACCAAAGGATGCTGGGAAAGGATGAGGAAGCAGTGCCAGAGAGGATTCTGGGAAAGGAAGGGTCCACCTTGGAGCCAGAGGAGCAGAGGATTCTGGGGGAAAAATCAGGAACCCTTAGTACCAGCCCACAAAACCATAGGAGTCTGGTTAATGAGGAAGACTGGGGTATACCTGAGGAGGAGATGGAGGAACTTAGAGTCCCATCTCCAGCACCTGAAGAGAGGAGCATTATTGGCCAGGAGGAGGCTGGGGTATGGAGGTTCTGGGGGAAGGAGCATGGGAGCCCTCTGGATGAGGAATTCAAGTTCGACTGGGTTCAGGGTCCTGCACTGACTCCAGTCCCAGAGGAAGAGGAGGAAGAGGAAGAAGGGGTTCCAATTGGAACCCCTAGGGATCCTGGAGATGGCTGTCCTTCCCCAGACATCCCTCCAGAGCCACCTCCATCACATTTGAGGCCTGGCCCTACTAGCCAGCTCCCTGGACTCCTGTCTCATGGCCTCTTGGCTGGCCTCTCCTTTGCAGTGGGGTCCTCCTCTGGCCTCCTGCCCTTACTACTATTGTTGCTACTCCCATTGCTGGCAGCCCAGGGTGGGGGTGGCCTTCAGGCAGCACTACTGGCCCTGGAGGTAGGACTGGTGGGCCTGGGAGCCTCCTACCTGCTCCTTTGTACAGCTCTCCACTTGCCCCCTAGTCTGTTCCTCCTCCTGGCCCAGGGCACTGCACTAGGAGCAGTCCTCAGCCTCAGCTGGCGCCGAGGCCTTATGGGTGTGCCTCTGGGCCTTGGGGCTGCCTGGCTCCTAGCTTGGCCTGGCCTGGCTCTACCTCTGGCAGCTATGGCAGCTGGGGGCAAATGGATACAGCAACAGGGCCCCCGTATGCGTCGGGGCATCTCTCGACTCTGGTTGCGGGTTCTGCTGCGCCTGTCACCCATGGCCTTTCGGGCCCTTCAGGGCTGTGGGGCTGTGGGGGATCGGGGCCTGTTTGCACTCTACCCCAAAACCAACAAGAATGGGTTCCGAAGCCGACTGCCCATCCCTTGGCCCCGGCAGGGAAATCCTCACACTGCTCAGCATCCACTAGCCCTATTAGCAAGGGTTTGGGCTCTGTGCAAGGGCTGGAACTGGCGTCTGGCACGAGCCAGCCACAGTTTAGCCTCTCGCTTGCCCCCCTGGGCCATCCACACATTGGCCAGCTGGGGCCTGCTTAGGAGTGAACGACCCAGTCGGATCCCTAGGCTGCTACCTCGCAGCCAGCGCCGGCTTGTGCTCCCTGCTACCAGACAGCTACCGCCAGGGACTCTGGCTGGAAGGAGGTCCCGGACCCGTCATTTCCGGGCCCTGCCTCCCTGGAGGTAACCAATCCTAACCTTCCTTCACCCAAATGTAGAGCATTGAGCACTTTATCTCCTATAACTCAGTGAAGTCTCTCCAGTCCCCAGCACTCCTTTCTGCCCCTCCTTAGTGTGCTCCCCAGGCCCAACCCTTGAGACCTCTACTCAGGCAGCCTCCTCTTCTGTGGAGTCCAGAAATGACATTCTGTGTTCTCCCAACCCCCTAAGTTATTGCTGTCCCCACCACCACCACCACTGTGTGTGCTCATCCTCACCCTCATCAGCTCAGGCCTGGGGCCAGGGGTGGCAGGGAGGGAAGTCATGGGGTTTTTTTTCTCCTCTTTGATTTTGTTTTTCTGTCTCCCTTCCAACCTGTCCCCTTCCCCTCACCAAAAAAAAAAAAAAAAAAGGAAAAGAAAAAGAAAAAGAAAAAACACAAATAAAAATATCTGAGCGGAACTATACCTTTGGCCCAAGCTGCCTCTGTCTGCTTTGTCCTACCGCCTAGCCTCCCTGGTTTGCCCCCAGTCTGGACCCTTGGCCCCCAGCTCCATGACCTCTTCACCCCATCTACGTTGTCTCCACTCCTTTCACTCCTCAGCTGCATCCTCTTTGCCTTCATAGCTTATTGTACCATGACCACCACAGCCCTGAGCTCTGGGTCCCTGCGGAGCTTCCACAGAACTTGCTGGTCTCACGAAAATCCCTGGTTGTGGGGCCCTTCCAGAGTGCCCTTAGGATTCATTCCCTACCTTTATTCCAAACCCATTGCCTGTGTGATTTGGAGCTGTCTCTCCCTTGCATCAGGCATTAGCGTAAAGGGTTGGGGGCTGGGCCTGCAGGCCCTTCACAGTTGAGGGTGGTGAGCTGGGGGACCAGAGTGCGGGTCAGAGGACTTGGGACTGCTGTGGGCTTGGAGTGGGAGCTGAGGATGGAAAGGGGCTGGGCCGGAATGTGGTTCTGGTCCGGGTGGCACCTGATGCCTGTTGAATTTGTCAGGCCTTTTCTGGTCACCTCTTCTGCCCCTGTCCTTTCTGTGGCCCAAAACAGGGCAGCCTCTTACCCATTCCTCGTTTGGTGCTTCTCCTTCCTTATGCCTTTCTTCCTTGAGGCGCTGGACCTGGGACTTCTGCCTGTCCTTAGTTGTGTTGGCTTCTTCCATGGGTGTTCTGTGTGGTTTAGTCCTCTGTCCTTCGTGCTGTGTCCTTTGCACATTCTTAAACATTTGCTTCCATGACGTCATAGGTCTCTCTTTGCATGATCAGAGCACTTGGTCTTCTATAGTCTCAGTTTCCTGTCTGTGAACTCTGATACTCGTGCGACATCTCACTCAACTCTGGTCATGCTCTCAGACCTGTCTTGTGTTCTACTCCTCTCTGGCCCATGGAGACCTTCCTATCTCTCAGTGCAATCCCATCTCATGTCTGTCTGTATACAGCTCCCCCCGCCCCCTCTGTCTAACATGTTTTCTGTTTCTCTCCCTCTCCTTGTCTCTGCTTCTGTCTCCTTCCTCCTTCTCTTCTCCCTTTTCCCTCGTTGCTCCTCTTCCTCCTCTCCTCCCCTGCCCCCATTTCCCCTTGATTCATCCACTGCACAGTCGAAGGAGCTGCAGATCAAGAAGCAGTTCCAGGAGACATGTAAGATCCAGACCCGGCAGTACAAGGCTTTGCGGGCACACTTGCTGGAGACCACACCCAAAGCTCAGCACAAGAGCCTCCTGAAGCGCCTCAAGGAGGAACAAACCCGAAAGCTGGCGATCCTGGCTGAGCAGTACGACCAGTCCATCTCAGAGATGCTCAGCTCACAGGCGGTGAGGCCTGGGGTCTGGGAGGGAGACTAGAGTTTGGCCTGTTTCCAACTTAGTAGTGTCAAAGGAAGATGGGAGGTGTGGACAGAGCTGGGCCTTTTTGGACTTGGGGAAACTCCAATGCTCTTTGCTGATATTCATTGTGGTGGTTTTATAACTTCGTATTCTTCTCAATTGTTTTATTATTTCTCTTAGTCTATCCTAACGTCTTCAAAGCTATTCTGTCTACCCAGAACATCCAAAGAAAAGAGTGACTATAATTTTTGTCCTGGGCCAGTTAGCTTACTATGTGAACAGGAAGCAGATTACAATGAGTGTGGCCCTTATGCCCATTTACTCAGACTTCAGGGAATTTGGAAGGTTGCTTTTCTAAAACCTGACCATACACAACACTGGAGTGGGCCACTTAAAATTTTTAGCACACGGAGTGCAAAGAATCAGAGAACCCTATTTTCACCCAGTCCCACACCTCAGAGGTAACTCAATAATCAAGTGTTTTATAGTGTTTCCCATGCATATTTGGAAAATTAAAAAATTGACAAATAGAATCATACTTTCCATACTGGCTTCTAATTTCCTTTTTCCACCCAGTATTTTTTGGACATCATTCCATGTCAGTACACATTTCTCATTTTTTTACAGTTTAGAATTTTCCATGGTATGGATGTACCATAATTTATTTAACTCATCCCTTATTGGTGGACATTTAGGTTGTTTCCAGCATTTTGCTATCACAACGCTTCCGTGAACACCTGGAGCGCATGTGCAAGTATACCTGGGGGATAGATTCCTGCAAGTGTAATTGCTGTGCCACAGGGTATGACCATCTTCCATTCTGATAGCGGTTGAGACTGCTGCTCCTTGCCACCTTAGGGCCCAGGCCTACCGGGCAGGGGAGGATGATGGGGGTAGAGGAGGAGGTCCCTAAACTCGGCTCTTCCTGCCCTTCAGCTCCGGCTCGATGAGACCCAGGAGGCAGAGTTCCAGGCCCTGAGGCAGCAGCTTCAGCAGGAGTTGGAGCTGCTCAACGCCTACCAGAGCAAGATCAAGATCCGCACGGAGAGCCAGCATGAGCGCGAATTGCGCGAGCTGGAGCAGAGAGTGGCCCTGAGGCGGGCGCTGCTGGAGCAGCGGGTAAGGGGTTCAGGCCCCAAAGTGGGAAGGAGGGGTGGCGTTCCACTCTAGGGCTCTCAACCCCCCTATTTTGGGTGCCACAGGTGGAAGAAGAGCTGCTGGCCCTGCAAACAGGGCGTTCCGAGAGAATCAGGAGTTTGCTAGAACGGCAGGCCCGTGAGATTGAGGCCTTTGATGCCGAGAGCATGAGGCTGGGCTTCTCCAGCATGGCTCTGGGGGGCATTCCGGCTGAAGCTGCTGCCCAGGGCTATCCTGCACCACCCCCTGCCCCTGCCTGGCCTTCCCGCCCCGTTCCCCGCTCAGGGGCCCACTGGAGCCACGGCCCTCCTCCACCAGGCATGCCCCCACCAGCCTGGCGTCAACCAGCTCTGCTGGCCCCCCCGGGTCCTCCAAACTGGTTGGGGCCCCCAACACAGAGTGGAACGCCTCGCGGTGGAGCTCTGCTGCTGCTAAGAAACAGCCCCCAGCCGCTGCGGCGGGCAGCCTCTGGGGGTAGTAGCAGTGAGAACGTAGGGCCCCCTGCCGCAGCAGTGCCAGGGCCTCTGAGCCGCAGCACCAGTGTTGCTTCCCACATCCTCAATGGTTCTTCCCACTTCTATTCCTGAAGTGTTGGGTGGGTGAGCAGAGGACTAGGGCAGGGCAGGAGTGGGTGGACCCTGGTCCTACAGGCAGTAAGCTTGAGGCCAACCCAAGGGTGTGGGGACAGAATGTTGGCTTCAGTTCCCCTCAGACCTCATTTCATGAGCTTCTTGGAGTTGGCCAGTGATCCTAGGCCAGCTTGGGCATTGGTACCCCAATGCTGACCAGGAGACCTGCCTACCCACCATGGTGCCGGGGTCTCCCTCCACGGCCTGGGAAAGGAGGGAGGAGTGCGTGTCAAATATTCATCTGGTCCCCTGGGGGAGGGGGAAGGGTGGGTCTAGATATATTATATTCAGAGAATTATACTACCCTTGTGATGGGGCTATGGACTGGGAATGACAGGGCCCCCAGACTTGGGATATGGCAAAGCAGGTCTGGGACCCAAAGCAGGGAGAATGGGAAAAGGCCTTCCTCAAGGATTGGGGATGAGGTCTTGGGGTCAGGATGCCTGGGTCTCTCCATTCCCCCCCCCCCCATTGCTGTCTGACATCCTGTGCCGTCTTGTCTTTTTCTTTTTTTTTTTAATTGGGGTCAGGGCTGGGTCAGGGACAAGGGAGATACCTTGGAAAGGGCTGTACCCAAACTTGGGAGCAGTCATGGGAGCCCCTCTCAGCTATGGGCTAGCACAGAGCCCAGGGCAAGCTTTTAATAAATTGTTGGTTATTCTAACAGTCCAAAAGACTCAACCTTTCTGTTGAAGGTGCACATGAAATGACGATTACTTGTATTTTAAGAGTTTATTGGTTTGTGTAACTAAAAATGACTTCATGTATGATTAGAAAAGGCTACATACAAGTCAGCCTCCTAAACCCTTGAAGTTGGCTTTACTTTGTTTGGGTTCAAAGATTTTCAGAAGGCCCACTAGGTTCCTACAGAGATCTGTGGGATCCTGATGGATCAGTCAGGTCTACTGTACCCACTTTCAAGGACGAGTCAGTTCCTAGCTATCTATGCCTGGGCTCGTGCTGTGCTCTTTTCCCTTTCTTGGGGCCTTGTACATGCCATATCCCTAGTTCACATCCCTTATTAAGGCCAGTTTGACCAGAGGGGCCCACAACCTTCTGACATGGCCAGGTGGCTGAGTGGATGCATAGCAGGATCCTTAGGCTGGGGACTGTGAGAAGTTAGGGAGCCAGGCTACTAGATGCTAATGACAAGCTCCTCAGCTTTCTAACCCCACCCAAAGGACAGGGTATGACAGTGGGACCATCTCTATAATCAGGTATTGTGATTATAAACATTCCTTTATTAGGTCTTTAAAAACAAGTCTCTATAACCACCCTAAACTGAACATGCAACTTAGTGTCCCAACAATTATGTCCCTGGCACTGCCATCTGAAAGCTGCTCTGCAGGTTCAGAACAAGGGTACTATGTAAGTCCATCCTCATGGGATGGCGGAGCTCAGTTACTCTCACCATCACTGCTAATGATGCCACGCATGTGGGACCAGTCTGGGGGTGCCTGACGCGGTTGTTCATCATCTGAGTCCAAGGTCCGGTGATAGATCTCCCTTGTTTCTCCAGAAGGGTTCCAGGCTGTGCGTCTCCGTGGTCGGCCTGAGAGGTGGGAACAGATTAATTATCTGAAAGGGCACAATCTCTTCCCTTCCTCTCCTGAACAGAGGAAATGTCTCACCTGAACTGCTGATGATGTTGGCCACATCCAAAGAAGCCATCTCAGCTGCCTCTTCCCGCTGCTCCTTCAAGGCCCGACACTTCTCCAACGAAGGGTTGCCTAAAACACATGTAGCCATGAGCCCCTCTTCCCCAGCAGCCCAGGCCCTCCTGAGTCCTCAGGACATGGTGTACCTCACCCTTCATGCCCAGGGCTTCCAGTTCAGAGCGGAGGACACGCAGGCACTCCTTATAGGAACTACAGGAGCCCAGCAGCTTCTTGTAGTTTCGATAGGCACCACAGGCCCGAATGTAGCGCTTTAGCCTCACCACAGCTGGGTGGTCCTCTCCACGGCGATCAGAGCCAGCCTACCCAGGAAAACACAAGTGAAGGCCCAGCCTGCTGCACTACAGTCAAGGTCTTCCTCTTTCCTAATGGCAGCCTCCCACCCAACATACCCCCTCCTCACCTTCTTGGATTCTGGACTTCCATCTGAGGAAGAGGAGCAGCTTCGGGTCCTACTTTTCTTGGAGCCCTTCTTGGAAGAGGGGTTCTTCCGCCCCCTGTTGGGGCTCTCTCCTGCCTCGCAGTCACTCACCTCTCTCTCTGTGTCACTCTCACCAATGACGCTGCCCTGTCTGTCTGTCTTTGTAGGGCAGTCAGCAGTTGCTTGGCTCTTCCTGCTGTCTTCACTGTCACTGCTTCCACTTTGCCTTTCCCTACCCTTGAGCTGGGTCTTGTCCTTGCTTTTCCTCTGCACTGGGGATTCTTCATCTCCCTCGCTGTCCTCCCCACTGCTTGCTGCCTCTTTCTCTTCTATGTTCCCCAAGTCTTCCCTTAGGTTCCCAGCTCTGCTTTTCTGCTTAGAGCTAGTCCCCTCCCAAGCTGCCCTCTCTGGGCTGTCGCTCCTGGCTCGATGCTCCTCCCTATTCTCTTTCCTCTTGGCTAGGATCTCCTCCTCACTCTCCTCACTTTCCTGGTGGCTTTTAGCGCCTCTGTTTCTCCCTATCTTCTTTGTTCTCCTCTGTACAGGTTCTTCCTCACTGTCTTCACTCTGCTCTCTAACGTATTTCTTACTGGGTAAAGCCTCGTTTGCTCCCAGCTTGCTCTGGGGCCCATGTTCTTCCCTAGTCCTGCCCTTCTGTTCTTTTACCTTATCACCTTCCTCACTGCTCTCTTCCTTCAAGACCTTACGTGTTCTGCCAGGCTCTTCCCCTTCCTCCTCACTGCTTTCCTCTGATTCCATCTTTGCAACCAGGTGCCTTTGCTGTTTAGCGACACTTCCAGCTGCTTGCTTTAAAGCTCTCCTTGGACTTTCCTCCGAGGCTGTCTCATCTTTAGTTGGAGGTCCCAAGCAGTCTGGACTGGAGGGCGCAGAGGTGGACTCTAGAATAAGGAGAGAAGCCAGGGCTGGGATAGGTTCCTCCTGCCCTTTGGGCCTCCATTTAGGACAGCTTCCCAGCCCTCCAATCAGCGTGAAGGGAAGCGGGGCTTCACCTCCTTCTTGGTTCCAGACCAGCAGGGGGGGGGAGGCACTAACCTGACTCTGAATTGAAGCGGAACCGCTTTCTCCCGGGGTCACCGCGGGGCGCAGGAGGCCGCTTCCCTTTGGCAAAGCCCAGCTTCTCCCTGGAACCAGCATCCTCCACCTAATGCGGCAAGCCCGGAGGCAAACAGTGAGGCTGCGGGTCCAGCCCAGGCCCTCAGCAAGCCCTGCTCCTGGCCTCTCGGGCCCACACCTGCATGTTCAGCATCTCCTCCTCCACCAGCCGCTGCAGGGCCTGCTTCTCCTCGGGTCGCAGGCGATTCCGACCCGTGTGAGCCAAGAACTTGCGCCGCACGGTGGAGAGCGTGAGCGTGCTACAGAGACACGAGTCAAGACCGAGGCCCGGCCCTCCCCGGCCCTAGCCAACCCCGGCTCCCATCCACCGGGCACCTGAGGTCGGGGCGGCCCCGGAACAGGCTGCGCGTGAATTCCAGCACCTCATCTTCCGGCGCCATCTTGCGCCAGTCGGGATTGGTGTCTCCCGCCTTTTTTTTCTGGCGGACCTGGGTGGCCGGGGTGACAGCAGTGTGCGCATGCGCGCGCGCCACCGCCGAGTCCTTGGACCCTCGTCGGACCTCGGCGGTCCAGAGGTTTGCTAGGAAAAGAGCTTGTTTTCCTGGGCAGTTGGAGAGTCTAGAGGTTTCCGCCCTGCTAGGACGGATTGTTTGTAAAATTCTCGTCAGAAACTCTTCGGCGCCGGCAATCTTTGGGCGTAACGTAATCACCTCGCGACGCTGCTGTTAGTCACCGTCACCGAGCTCCGCCTTCGTCATCTTGAGAGGCAGGAGAAAAAGGCATCCTCGACGGCACGCCAAGCGCCTCCAAACTTCAGTACGTAGAGAACCGGTCAACGCGCCCTCTGGCATCCCGCACCTTTGTGACGTCACCGGAGCCGCGCCCCTTCCGGGCACGCTCCCTGCCGCGGTGGGTGCCGGGAGTTGTAGTCCGGAGCTCGGGAAGGGGAGGCTCGCGGAGCCGGGGTGGCGCGGCTGCCGCTCGCTCGCTCGCGGGTCATGAACGGGCCGGCGGACGGCGAAGTGGACTACAAGAAGAAGTACCGGAACCTGAAGCGGAAGCTCAAGTTTCTCATCTATGTGAGTGCTGGTGTGCGGGGACCTCAGTTTACCCATGTGCAAAGGGGGTGGGGCGCGAGGGTTCCGGGTTCCGGCCCGGTGGAGCCAGCCCTGCCTGTACCACAGGAACACGAGTGCTTCCAGGAGGAGCTCCGGAAAGCGCAGAGGAAACTGCTGAAGGTGTCCCGGGACAAGAGGTGAGCTCTGCGCAGGCGCGTCGTGGGGACGAAGGGGGCCCCATCCTGGGATCGGTCGCCAGATGCCTGGGCTCCCTGGAGGATCCAGGGGGCCCTTCCTTGTGAGATGGCAATAATCACTCTCCTCCCCACCCCTTCCCTCAGTTTCCTTCTAGACCGACTGCTGCAGTACGAGAACGTGGATGAAGATTCTTCTGGTGAGCGAGGTCGTGAAACGTTGGAGGAGGACTTGGCTCCTGGCGCTTGAGCCAGGCTTCCTGGACCCTTCCTCTTTGTATGTGGAGGTCGATGCGACCCCCACTGGTTCTTCAGCCTAGTTGTTTGCCTTCTACAACTGCCACTTTTTCGTGGAAGTATTTCTTGAGCATCTGCTGTGCCTTAGGCACAGGGTAGCGAAGATGGACAAAGCCTTTGGCCTCTTGTCACTTACCCCCTAGTTGGGTGTGGTAAGTGAAAGAATGAACTTGAAAGCCAGAGGTAGTGACACATGCCTTAAATACATCATTCAGGAGGCTGAGGCAGGAGGATCACAAGTTGGAAGCCATCCTGGGCATAACAAGACCTAATCTTGGGAGAAAAAAAAAGTGGGGAGGAGCCGGGCGTGGTGGCTCACGCCTTTAATCCCAGCACTTGGGAGGCAGAGGTAGGAGGATTGCTGTGAGTTCAAGGCCACCCTGAGACTACATAGTGAATTCCAGGTCAGCCTGGGCTAGAGGGAGACCCTACCTTGAAAAACCAAAAAAAAAAAAAAAAAAAAAAGTGGGCTGGAGAAAAGAAACAGAAAAGGCTGCAGTTAAGTGATGGTAAGAACTTGAAGAGAATTAAACAGGGTTGTGTGGTGGTCATTCCACTAGAAAAGGAGTTGACTTTTTAGCCCAGGCTGACCTGAAGTTCACTATGTAGTCTCTGACTGGCCTTGAACACACAGTGATCCTCCTACCTCTGCCTCCCAAGTGCTGGAATTAAAGGTGTGCGTGTGCCAAGCACAATTTTTTTTTAATTGTAAAAGGTCAAATAAGTAATTTTGACTTTGTAGGCTGTACTGTCTTGACGCAAACTTGGCTCCTGTGAAAGCAACCATAGCCAATATATAAACAAATGTTTTGATAAAACTTTACTAGAAGACACTGAAATATGAATTTCATATCTTCTTATTTTTATTTTATTTTTAAAAAGTTCTTTTTGTTTTCAAGCAGATACACAGAGAGAGAGAGAGAGAGAGAGCGAGAGCACCAGGGCCACCACCTTGTGGGTCTGGCTTATGTGGGTACTGGGGAATTGAACCTGGGGCCTTAGGCACTGGAGACAAGTGCCTTAACCACTGAGCCATCTCTCCAGCCCTCATATCATTTTCATTATTTGCTTTTTGAGATAAATTCTCAATATGTTGCCCAGCTTGGTCTTATGTTCATGATTGTTTTTCCTCAGCCTCCCCAGTGTTTGGATTACAGATTTGTACCACCACACACAGGGTTTTGTTGTTGTTGTTGTTGTTTGTTTGTTTGTTTTCCGGGGGTGTTTGTTTTTAATTTTTTTCCAGCCATTTAAAATTTTAAAGCTGGGCAAAATGGAACAAGCCTGTAATCCTAATTGAGAGGCAGGAGGATTACGTTTACAAACAGCTTTGGCTACATGAATGAGATCCTGTGAGAAAAGGGGTAGGGAGGAAAAATAAAAATATAAAGGCTAGCTGGGCATGGTGACTTATACCTGTAATGCCAACACTTGGGAGGCTGAAGCAGGAGAATTGCGGTAAGTTCCAAGCAAACTGGAGCTACAGAATGAGACCTTATCTCAAATGTGTCATTCTGGTTTCTATACCACACAACAGTGGGCAGCATGGAGCATTTAATAAGGTGTACATGAGAAAGGCCTGCAGTGAGAAGTATTTGAACTAGGAGCTAGAGAAGAAGCCCATATGATAAAACAGCTAGAGCTTTCTAGATCAAATAACAAATATGGATGCTGTGAGGCAAGAATGACCCAGGCTTGTTCAGATAACAGTCATGAAACACAGACTGCTGTTTTTAGTAATGTCTACAGTCAACTATAGATTAAAATCACAAGTCCCCACAGGCATACATACTTAAAAACAAAATTATTGAAACAATTTTAAGATTACCAAATGTGATTCACCCTTATGTTTCTTACACTGTTCTTGTCCCAGCTTTTAAGGCTGCAGAGTGATAAGTTGATTTCACGGCTACTAATGAATTAAAACCCACATTTTTTAAAACGCCCAAAAAGTACATTGTGGGCTTAATCTAGAATGAGGACCTTATAAGCTGATCCACACAGCATCTCTTTTCCACGGTGTCTTTTAAACATTGGTTTAGCTGTGTGTAATAGCAGAGATGTCGAGAGGAAGATAGTGGGGCCACCCTGAGCTACACAGTGAGACCCCGTCTGGAAAATAAGAACATGGGTTAAGGGCAGAGTTCTACAAATGGCAGCCAACTAGGATGCTCGTTTTTTTTTTTTTTTTTTTTTTTTTTTTAATACTGTTCTTTTGAAACACATGAGGTAGGAGATCAGCCTGGGACTCCAGAGTGAGAGCCAGGCACAACAGTGATAATAATGAAGGATCTTGCTGAGACTTGGATGTGGTGGCAGCACATGTCTGTAATCCAAGCACTCAGAAGGTTGAGGATAGAGAATTGTAAGTTCTTGGTTTCATAACAAGATCTTGTCTCAATTTTTTTGTTTGTTTTCTGAGGTAGGGTCTCACTCTAGCCCAGGCTGACCTGGAATTCACTATGTAGTGTCAGGGTGGCCTTGAACTCATGGTGATCCACCTACCTCTGCCTCCTGAGTTGCCACCATGCCCAGCTTTGTCTCAGTTTTTTAAAACATTTACCAGGGTGATGGCATCTTTTAATCCCAGCACTCCTAGAGTGAGACCCCACCTCAAAAATATTTATTTATTTATTTGCAAGTAGAAAATTATCGATGAATGGGCATGCCAGGGCCTCCTGCTGTTGCAAATGGACTCCAAGCGCATGTGCATCTCTGCTTTCCATGGGTACTAAGAAATTGAATCTGTGCCAACCCAGGTGGACAGGCTTAACTGCTAAGCCACCTTCCCAGGCCTCAAAAAAATTTTGTTTTGTTTTTGTTTTTTTAAGGTAGGGTTTCGGTGTAGCCCAGGCTGACCTGGAATTCACTATGTAGTCTCAGGGTGGCCTTGAACTCACAATGATCCTTCTACCTCTTACCTCCATAGTGCTGGGACTAAAGGCGTGCATCACCATGCCCAGCTTCAGTTTTTTTCTTTAGTATGATTATTAAATGAATGATTGGCCTTCTAGAAACAGCTGAACTAAGAAATTTCTTTTTGGAGGAAAGAGCTAGCATGATACAAAGAATGCACTTTGGGCACTGGAGGCACAGCTCTGTAAGTGAAGCACTTGCCTTGCATGCACAAGGCCCTGGTGAAAGGGGAGAATGAGTGCAGTATCATTTAGAAAGGTCGGCTGGGGCAAAATAGTGCTACTCATGCCTGCAGGTTCATGAACTTGGGTTGGACAGTGGGTGGCAAGGTGTGGTATGTCTGCTGCGCAGGTGGTTTTGATGTGACAGTTGGAATGGGGAGCAGTAGTTGGGAGGTTCGAGGGGATGGTTAATGGAACCCTGAATAAAGAAAGTGGAGCAGAGGCAGAAGCTGAAGATAGGCTTAGAGACAAGTGAGCGTGCTGTAAAATGTTCTAAGGAGTCACAGCCCTGAGTTTCAGTGACCTCATCTGGAAGGGGAGATGGTATCCTTACCTTCCTCCTTCAATGCCTGTGAAGACCAGGAGAGGTGGTGAGTGTAAAGGAGCCTGAGACATAGTATGTGCTTGGCAAGTGTGTGCAGGAAACGGGTGTGAAAGCTGGGAAATGGTGGGCCTCCCCAGAGTAGTAAGTTTGCATTGTGCCATCTGGGGAATGGGTTCACACCCCTAGAGCCCTTCTGTATTGTTGACGTGATAACCCTCTGAGGTGGGCTGGGACCCCCACAAACCCACTGACCAGCCAGTCCTGCCCTCACAGACTCAGAAGCCACCGCATCTTCAGATAACAGTGAGACAGAGGGGACACCCAAGTTGTCTGACACGCCGGCCCCCAAGAGGTAAGAAGCAGCCAGCAATTCCCAGGGGGTGGGGGGACTTGGGCCTCCTAGGTGCCTTTGACACATCCCTGTCCTTTCCATAGGAAAAGAAGCCCTCCACTGGGGGGCACCCCCTCACCATCTAGCCTCTCCCTGCCTCCTTCAACAGGATTTCCCCTGCAAGCCTCTGGAGCCCCCTCCCCATACCTGAGTTCGGTGAGTTGGCGTCATTGTTAGGAAGTAGTGGGCTATGATGCCAGGGGATAAAATGGGCATCATTTTGGCAAAGGGGCCTCAGAGTAAGGCCTACCAACTTAGGACATGTGTCCAGGTGTGGCCAGCAAGCAAGTGTCCTTCTTGGAGGGTGTGAGTCAGGGCTGCCTACTTCTCAAGCTGTGTAGGACCAGGGGGCAGACATGACTGAGGAGAGCAGACCCAGGACATAGTCCTGCTGCTATCCCTTCCCCTTCTGTTCTTAGGAGCCACACTCATCACCATCTCTTTTGTTTTTCCATTCTTCCTCCCGTGTGCATTTCTTCCCTTCACCCCTCACCCTGACCCACTCCATGTCCCATCGTCATCCCTGATTCCCACCAGCAGCTGGCTTCCCCCCCTTATCCCCCATTCCCTTCTGACTACCTGGCCCTGCAGCTGCCTGAGCCCAGCCCCCTGAGGCCCAAGCTGGAGAAACGGCCCCGCCTGCTCCGGAAACTCAAGGTACCCTGACATGGGAGGGGCCACAGCAGCAGGACAGCCATCTGAGGGAGGTTTAAGACTGGCTGGGTGCCTGTCTAAGAATTTGGGGGGTCTTAGGGGTTTGTTTTTTGACATAGAGTCTCATATATCCCAGGCTAGCCTTGGAACTTGCTGAAAATGACCTTGAACTTCTGATCCTACTACCACCTCCCAAGTGCTATATAAGTGTACACCACCTTGCTATTTATGCAATGCTGGGGATTGTATATGCTAGGCAAGCACTCTGCCAACTGAGCTCTATCCCAAGCCCACTGTCCAATACTGAAAGATTAGGCCCAGCCCAGGGTTCAACACTGAGAGGCAGAGCACAGACATCCTGGCTCACTGGCTCCTTGTGGAGTCAGATCTGGGCAGAACCAAGTGTGACCAGAACAAGTCATATTCACACAGGTCATGAATACTATATGCAACCCCCGAAGGAAGACAGAACGGTGGAATGTAGACTCCATCAAGCTCCTCAGTTCTGTGACTTTAGGTTTCCTGGACTCAAAAGATTTAAACCCAGTGAAATAACCCGTGTTCATGGAATGTCTACCATATACCAGGCCCTGTCCACGGTGCTGCAGTTAGAATACTAACAGGGAGAGAAAGCCCTGTCTTCATGCAGCTCTTATTCTAACAAGATGGGCAGTAGATAAATAGGCCCTGATGGAGGAAAATGAAGGCGGTGGGGGAGCTCTATGGTAGATGGAACTTTTTAAAGTGGATGGTCTGGAGTTGCTTTATTGGATACTTAAAGGCAATGAGAACAAGCCATGTGACTGGGAAAGTGTTTCAGTTAGGACAGCCAGGCCCAGAGCCCGAGAACATACTTGCTTGACTGTTAAAAGACCTGGTGGGAAGCTGGGCATGGTGGCACATTGCCTTTAATCCCAGCACTCAGGAGACAGAGAATGGAGTATTGTGCATTTGAGGCCAGCCTGGGACTACAGAGTGAGGTCCATATCAGCCTGAGACCCTACCTCGAAAAACCAAAAAAGAAAAGAAATGAGGGCTGGCAGGGTGGAAGGAAGGATAGTCGGGTGCTAGAAAGCAGATATGGGCACCTGAGGAACCAAGGTGCGTGGGGCCTTGTGCTGCTGGAGAGACTTTGGCTTCCATGTGAGTGGAGTGAGGCCACTTGGGGAGGATGAACAGGGCAGGATCTGATCTAGGTTACATTTCAGGCACACGACCCACATGGCTGGGTGGAGATAGGCCTAGGGGCGGTAAGGATGGTAGTGAGGAAGCTACTGCAAAGAGAGTATACCCTGGATCCAGCTCAAAGGGGGCCACAGGCCGTGGGAGGGAGGGAGAAGAGCCCAGCAGAACTCCAGAGCTCTTACTCTAGCAGTGAAGTGGTGGAGTGGCCTTTTCCGAGATAAGGAGTGAGGGGAGCAGATTTACAGGGAGCATGAGAATTCAGCCCTGGGAGTTGGGAGGCCATCTAAAAATGCAAGTAGACAGCAGCATATATGAGCCTGGAGTTCACAGATGGAGAAGGGAAGAAGGCTGAACATGGAGCTCCAGGAGCAATGAGAAGCCAGCCAAGGATGAAGACAGGTGCAGTTGGCTCCTGGCAGCTGGGAAGCAAAGCTGAATAGGGACTGGGTTAGACAGCTCTCAGGACTCCGAAGCCACAAGCAAATGGGGGATTGGGTTTATGGTAATTAAGAGCATAGGATGCGGCTTGGTAGCAGAGTGCTTACCTAGCATGTGCAAGCATGCACACTGCCAAAAATAAAAATTGAGGTAATACTGGCCTCTCATGATACGGCCTTGAGGACAGGTGGGGGGAAAAGGCAAGGCATGGCCACCTAGAGTAGATGGGGTGTGTGGCAGAGGCTCTCTGGTTGGTGCTGTCACGAGCAACCACCTGAGCAGCCAGGTTGGTGGAAGGGCTGAATCAGAGAAAGTCTGGAGAAGAGATAACATTTGAGCCCAGGGTGAGTGAGATCTTGATAGTCCCGAATGAGGCCATTACAAGAAGGGAGACGGGACAGGGACACCATAGGAAGTGGGCTACAGTAGGAATGACAGAAAAGTAAGCAGTGATCATCCAGGTACCCGGCCCATCCCTGTCAAGGGAGTGAGGCTGAAGCTTCCTTGGGGAGTTATAGAGAAGGCAAGTGTGAACATGGTGGGGCTTTGAAGACTGATATAGGTCATTTAAGAGCTGGGGCCTCACCAAGACCATGCGGCTCTGGCAGGACACTTGCTAGCAGACACAAGGTACTGGGTTGGATCCCTGACACTAAAAATAAAATTTGAAAGCTGGGCTTAGCCGGGTATAGTGGCACATGCCTGAGTGCTTTAATCCCAGCACTCAGGAGGCAGAGGTAGGAGGGTTGCTGTGAGTTCAAGGCCACCCTGAGACTACATAGTGAATTCCAGGTCAGCCTGGACTAGAGCGAGACCCTACCTTGAAAAACCAAAATTAAAAAAAAATAATAGCTAGGCTTTAGCCTTGGTTGGGTTTGAATCTCAGTTCTTTCACATACTTACGATATGACCTGGACATGTCACTAATTCTATTTATACATATTTATACATATTTATTTATTTTTTTGGTCACTGGAGGCATGGGAGGCTAAAATTAGGGAAAGGATAGAGAACACAGCCCAGCATCTGAGCCCTGGTATCCTAACTCCTCTTGGTGGTGCTGAAGAAGTTCAGGTCAGGGTAGGTCCCAGGAAGCAGGATGAAGTGCAGAGAGCACAGTCCTCCTTGGCCTGCTATCCATGTTTCTTGAGGCCCTGCCCACCTCGTTCCCCATAACACTCCATGAATAGAGGTCATGGTGGGTCTCCTTGAGAAGCAGAGTGCAGACCACAGAGCTAACTTTGCCAGAGCAATCAAGAGGTCACCGTGGCCAGGCGTGGTGGCGCACGCCTTTAATCCCAGCACTCAGGAGGCAGAGATAGGAGGATTGCTGTGAGTTCAAGGCCAGCCTGAGACTACATAGTGAATTCCAGGTCAGCCTGGACTAGAGCGAAACCCTACCTCGGGAAAAAAAAAAAAAAAAAAAAAAAAAAGAAGCCACCGTGGAGAGCACATTTAAGTGTCTCCTGCCACCCTAACCCCAGGGTACTACCCATTGGAGCCTTGGAGCCTCTGGCATATGACCCCACCTCCTAAAATGGTTCTAAAAGGTAAAGATCATTGGTAGAATTCACCTGGCCCATAATAGGTGCTCTGTTTGTGCCCACAACACATGAGATGTCAGTAGAGGACCTGGGCAGGGTATCATGGAGGTAGACAGGGCAGAGGCCACTTCCCAGCCTCCGAAGACAAAGCAGGACTTTGAAGGTAGAGACGGATGCTCCAGGTAGAAGGGCTCACCTGATGTGAGGCACACTGTGCTGCCAGTACTGAGGGCAGCTGGGGCAAAGGCCCTCAGGCAGGGGAGTGACATGCTCAGGTTTGTGTTCTAGAATGATCACTCTGACTGCAGTGTGGAGGAGGAGCTGGATCTGGGAGAGGCTGAAGGCAGGGAGTCCAGTTAGGAGGCTGGTGCCTAGTCCAGGTGAGCCGAGAGGAGGGCCTGGCCCAGGCTGGTGGCTGCTGGGGTCCCAAGCAGGGGCCCTCCACAATGTCATAGAAGCTGAGGGGCAAAGCCACCATTGAGGCTCCTGGCTCAGCCAGCCTGTGATGCCCTCCACAAACCAGGAAGTCCCACAGGAGGAGGGAGAGCAGCCAGTGGCGCCAGGTGCTTCCCAAGGCACTCAGGCAGGAGGAAGGCACACAGAGCTGGTACTGACTGATTTACCTGTGTTACAGGGCAGCCAGGTGCCTACCTGGAGAGGGCAGGGCACAGCTTTTCTGTCCATGTTCCCTATCAGACTTTTCCCATATCCCTCCATCCCTGCCCCTCACCCCCAGGCACTTGCTGGTTTGAGACTCAGAGGGGCTGAGGTGGGGCAGACCCCATTCCAGCACTGGCCAGCTGAGTGCCTGCTGCCCCTTCCCCACCCCTAGAACTGCCTTCCGGGGGCAGTGCCCAGCCTCCCAGAGGTACCAGAGCCTCTCTGACAAGCCCTCCTGTGTTTCTCCCCCTGCTGCAGATGGCGGTGGGACCCCCTGACTGTCCTGTGGGGGGGCCGCTGACCTTCCCTGCCCGGGGTCCTGGGGCTGGGGTCGGGGCAGCCCTGACTCCCCTGCCCCCACCCAAAATGCCCCCCCACACGATCCTGAGCACCGTCCCTCGGCAGATGTTCAGCGATGCGGGCAGCGGGGATGATGCTCTGGACGGTGATGACGACCTCGTGATTGACATCCCAGAGTGAGCCACCCAATGCCCCCTACCAAGCCCTGCTGGACATCCACCCTGCGCCGGTATACTCAAGTCCACTTCCTCAGAGATGTTTATTGATGCCCAGTTGCCATGCTTCGGCCACTGACACAATCAGAAAAGGCGTAAACATGCACAAATGTCCCCTAGGAAGGTGGCAGGGACCCTGCTTTCACATCCCAGCCCCATCTAGGGGACAGTTATTTAAATGAGTAGCCAGGAGCATCTGCCACCTCTCGGGGAGGCACAGATCCTGTGGGGCCACCCGTTTAAAAGGGCAGCTGAACAAGGCTGGGACTTTATAAATGAAGAATCTGTATTAAAGGATTGGCTCTTTTTCTCTCTTCTTCTTCTTAACCTGTTTTTGGAAACATTCTTCTCCAAATCTCCCCTAATCCGACCTCCCTGTGGGATGGGGGCCGGGCAGCCTGGAGAGGCCAAGAGAAGAGCAGTTTGGGGAGGGACCCAGGTGCTGGTAGGTTTCTCTGTCCCCACCATGTGCATGGGGTGGTTTGCATATCTGCAGGTAACAGCGAGTCAGGCAAGAGAAAGGTTTGCATATGTGAATATAGATCTCCACAGTCCCTTACAAGAAAACAGACCCACGGTCACGGAGACTCTCACAAAAATAAGACAGGTAGTGCGGGGCAGGGGCCATCCCACCCCGTGTAAACGTGCAACACACTCGTGCGAGGGTTGGGTGCTGGACCCAGCCTGAGGGCAGCTGTGTCCGTCCACTCAGACCACAGGGAGAGCCCCAGCTGCTGGGGGCAGCTCGCTGGTCAGGGTGTGCCAGCGCTCCAGGGTTGCGTTCGGCTGCTGCAGACAGTCACTCCAATGCTTACGTGCCTCTCCCCGGGCTCCTGGCCCCAGGGAAACGCCACCTGCAAAGCAGCCAAGGCAGGTCCAGTCATTGCCCAACTTCCAGACTGTCAGCCCTCCCTCAAGTACCACATTTGCTATCTCCTCTCACCTATAAAGTCATTGGATTTGCCGATGTCATAGTCCCAGACTGTGACTTCTAGAGTTTTGGTGGCCAGAGTGGAGAGCTCCATCTCATAAAAAAATTCCTGGGAACAAGGCAAGCCTCTTGTGAGGGCTCTCCAACCCCACTTCCTACCTCCAGCCTTAACATACCTTAACATGTGGGCTCTGCCTTGGTTACCTCATTAAATTCGGGGTTCAGTGTCTTCTTCTTCACGCATGTTTTGTGCTTGGATTTCTTATCCACATCTGGTCTCAGATACCTGGAGGAGGGAGAGGAGAGCCATGTGGTTAGGGACAGGCTAGGCCCCAGAGGAACTAGGCTAAGGTCAGGCTTGGATGAGGGCTCACGTCTTCACGTAAGGATCAGAGTAGCCGTTGACATCCATGGCGGCCAGGTGGGCACAGCGAATGATGCCCACCAGCAGCCCTCGCCGTGGGGTGCTGTAGCAGAGGCCCAGCAGGATGCGCCCACGCTCTTCCATCAGCCCAGAGCCCTGCTCTGCCTGTTCCAGCTGTGAAGACCAACCCCACGGACAGTCAGCCTGGGGCCTGCCCAGCCTCTCACCCAGACAGGGTCCCCACGAGGTGCCTCACCTCCTTCAGGTAGCAGGAGATGCCCCTCAGCGCTGCAGACATGGAGGAAGGAGAGGCAAGCTGAGGGAGCAAAGAAAGTTTTGGCAAGCTGACCTCCTTAGGGCTCCTCCCCCTCCTTAGGGCCCCTCCACCCCAACACTGACCGGAACCTGACGCTCGAGGCAAATGTTAAAATGCTTCTTCTGTGAAGGCTTGAGGCGGCGGAGGGGCACTCGGATCTCCCCAATAAACTCATTGTGGCTCAGCTTGTCCTCATCACAGACAGAGATCCTGGCAGGGAACTGCAGGGTCAGGGCCCCTGGGTATCTGAACCCCACTCCGGAGGGAAAGAAAGGTCCTCAGACCAGTCCCAGCTCTGCCCTAAATTCTCTCCACCTCATCTGTAAAATGGGCGGGAGCTTGAGAAGGACAATTGGATTTGCCCTGTCCTCTGCCCCAGGTTTTCCTAAATCCTCAGACCTACTCAGCCACAGCAGGGAACCCCCACAAATCCAGTGACTTGCTCCCACTCTGGTCCTGGGAACAGGAGCCAACTAAATACTCCAGGTATGTGTTGGTGGGTGGTGGGCATGCCTACAAGATGCTGGCTGTAAGCTGGAAGGGCCTGGAGCTGTCTTGTGTAGCTGGACAAAGACCCCTGGTCCCCTCGGGCCTTCAGTTCTTTTTTTTCTGGAGCAGGGAGCCAGCCGCAGAGGAGTAGCCCCGGGATTCAGAAGTGATTGCCTTGATTTCCCCCAGTCCTCTGCAGACTGCTTTGCTGCTGTATTGAGCAGCTTCGGCATGTAGACATGTTGACATTCCAGATCTGATTCTGATTAGCTGCCTTTGTGATCTATCTGTAGACATGACACATATCTACCTCCTAAAGCTAGGATGAGGGTCACATTTAGTAGGTATGGCACATGTGATCCTGGCTGAGGCCAGAGGATTGTGAACTTGGGGCCAGCCTGAGCTGATCCTGGTACAAAAAGGAACAAAGTGAGGACTGTTACTTTTGAGCCTCATCCTCACATCTGGAACATGAGGCCAGCTTTTCTGACATCTGTCTTTGTCCCTCTCACCTCTGACACCAAAATGATATCTAAACAGCCCTGACCATGCACCTGCTTTCATGCAAGCCCTTCCGTGGCTCTCTACTGCCAAGGAATAGAGGGAGGTCTGTCCCAAGCCGAGTGTGCCTGCCTTATTAACCTTGGGGGATATATTCTCCCAACAAGAGACAGGGCTGCTAGCCTGAGCTACATAGCTCGGACTTCAGCTTTGAGGAGGGGAACCAGAAAAAGCTTTTCAGAGGAGACACATCTTGGACTGAACCTCATGAAGGACTGCAGCTGGGAGACAAAGCCAAGAGCTCTTTCCTGGTGGAAGAGGCATGACTGACAGCAGCAGGAAGATAGGAAACTCAGCAGTGGAAAATGTTTAGGAGCAAAGCCAGGGAAATGTGGCCCTGCTTCAGAAGGGCTGGGGCTTCGTGGGACATAGGGTGATCAACCAAAGCTTACAATGACTGCTGTCCCACAGAGGTGCTGGGCTGGAGTCCTTGGCAGGGGGAGCAAAAGCCCTCACCTGAGCACCTTGTGAGTGATGTCATCATCAGTGATTCCGCTGTAGGTCAGGTCCTCATTCCATACAGGGTTCAGTGTGTTCCTCTGAGTCTTAGTTTTTAGCTTATTAGCCTGGGGCATGGGGACAGAGGGCTCAGATGCATGTCCCCCAGGTCTCCAAATACCGAGTATAGGGGCTGGGAGAGTCAGGGAGGCACCCACAAGCCAAGCCAGGTCTAGGGAGGAGACATACCTTGCAGGCTCCTGGAAGAAGGTGCAGCTTGACATAGGGGTCAGCTAGGCCATTAAAATCCATGGGCTTGAGGCCCTGGAGAACAGGGTGGGAAGAGGGCTGTTGGCTTCCTTCCTCTGCAAGGCTGGGCTCCCCACAGGGTGAAGCAACCAGGAGGAAGAAGGAGCCCAGGTTCAGGAAGGATGGATCCGCCTCCAGGGTAACTTCCTGGGAGGCAGGGCTGCCCACCTTGGCCCTGAGGATTCTACAGTGCAGCATGCAGGAGGCCTGATCATAGAGAAGGTCAAACTCCAGTGTGCCCAGGGAAGCTGCAGAAGAGGGGTAAGACGGTGTGAGTCTTCAGGCGAAGACGGGTATTTAAGAGACCCTGAGACTGGGCACAATATGCACGTATGTATGTCCCTATCTCTGTCGGAGTGTGTGTGCAGGAGGCATGTGCATGCGCGTGTCTGGGTCCCTGGCTGGGCTGCAACGGGCTGTGTGGGTGGTGGAGTGTCTCAGCAGAAATATTGAATATTGAGCCTCGCTGAAGCTGTAATCTCCACCCGGACTGCAGCTGTGGTGGCGGGACTGGCACTACTGTCCCTCTCCCCCGCCCCCACACACATCCAGGAGGCTGCCCCCTCCCACAAGCCCTGCAAAGCCCCACACTTACTGGTATCATCCGAGTCGTAACTGTCCACCTCAGCTCCATCATCGGGTGTGGCGGCCCCAAGGAGGGCCGCGGGAGGGGCCAGAGCCAGGGGGGCTAGATGAGCTGGTGCCTCCCCACCACCCTCTGGTCCTGGCCCCCGGCGAGGGAAGTAGTCAGAGATCTGTCGGATGGGCCGGATGGGCCCAGGGCACACATTGATGGCCATGTGCTCCTGGATGTTGATGGTCATGCGGTCGCCCCTGCGGCCCCTCATGCAGCACCTCTGGCGAGCGGACTGGGTGTGAGCGCTGGAGTGTCTGGCCCCTGGCCAGGCACAGCCTGAGTCTGTGGGGCCCTCCCTGACCTCTCTCACTGGGTGTCTAGGGAGAGGGTAGCCTGTGCCAGCGGGTGGACATGCAGGCAGGAGGCCTGGCTCCACAGGGGCTGGGCTTCCAGGTCACTCCTAGCAGAAAGGTCGTGACTCCCCCTTCACCTCGCCTACCTACCTCTAGATTGTTCCCCTGTCATCTTTCCAGCGCTTTGCTCTCAATCTCGGCTCCCTTCTCTCCGCGTCCCTGTAGACCCCCAAGGGACCCCACAGGTCCTCTCTCTGTTGCTCCGAGGCTCTGGCCATCTTCTGCACCAGGCAAAGCTGGGCTTTGCCTTCATTCAGCCCAAGCTTCTGCCTCGTCCCCCAACACCGTCATCGCCCCTCGCTAGGAGGGGACCCCCGCCTCGGACGCCTCCTCCAGCGCGCGGCTCCGCGGGGGAGCCAGAAACGCAGCCGCAGGAGGGCTGAACACCCCCGGAGCACCCAGGCCACCGCTCGCCCTCACCCGCGCGCCCCCGGCCGGCCCAGCCCCCTGCACCTGTCTCTGCGCCTCCAACAGGTGCCCAGACGCCGGGCAGCCCGCGGGCTCTCTGGCTGGGCGGCGGCGGCCGGCGAGTCCCAGGGCGGCGGGCGGGAGCGCGAGAGGAGCGGAGTCCGGCTGTGCGCCGAGCGGGAGGGAGCGCGGGGAAGTGCGGGAGGATGGGGTGAGCGGGCTGGAGGCGGGCGGGCGGGCGGGGGCCGGGAGGGGCGCGGGCTGGGGAGGGGGCGGGACTCTCCGGCTGCCCCTGGCCTCGCGCCACGCGCCCGGGAGCGCACGCGAGGGCACCACCGGACACGTGTGCTCGCGCTCACACGCACGGGCACGCGGGGGCTGGCACACACGGGTGTGCACGCAGACCCGGGCACTCCCGCGTGCGCACACGCTCGTGCTCCTAGGTGCAAACTCACATCCGTGCACGAACGCAGACACGAGCGGGCACACTCATCCAAGAACTTCGCATTGCACACTCACCGACACGCGGGCTCTCTGCGCCACCACGAACCAAGCCCGAGAATTGCCCGGTGTTTCCCAACTCCTCCTGGAGGACCCAGGCCCCCGCCCCGGCGCCGCGCCCGCCCGCACGCCTGCCCTCCCCTGGCTTCCTCCTTCCCTCGCTCCCAGCTCTCCAGGGCCGGACCACCAGCCTAGTTGCTATGGCGACACACACACACACACACACACACACACACACACACACACACACACACACACACACACACCCGGGTCGTCCGTAGGGGCGTGGTTTGGAGATCCGCAGTGGCCTAGGGGCAGCTGGGGAAAGGGGTCCTACCAGCCTCTGGCTGGCGCTGGCCGGGCATCTCAGGGTCACTGAGCCGTACTGGGGAACCTCCCAGTCTGAAGGACACTCAGAAGCCTGAGCCAGTGGCTTCCCCACTTCTCCTCGCTTCCTGTGACCCTACCCAGCCCCCCCCCCCAGGACCACATCTCCTTTGGGAATTCACCGTCCCCTCCTCCACCCTCTACCGACTCCAGTTCTTTCCCTCAAAAGGGAGGCTCTGCAGTCATGAGGAGCCCTGCCACCTCACTCTGCCCTCCCACACCTCACCCCTAGTCTTCTGTTTTATTTTTTAATTTTTGAGAACAGATAGCCCAAGCTACGGAACTGTTCCGTAGCCTGTGCTGGACTCCCAGGCTGGTGCTACAAGGGGCTTCAACCTTAACCTTTATTCTTGGCTCCCTAAACCTCCCTTCTGGAAAAAGGGGCTCAAAGAAGGCCAGGGTTACCCCTCCACCTCCAGCTCCAGAACACACCTTGGGTTCTAGGCCTCTGGGCCTTTGCTCAGGTGCCCTTCCTTCACGGGTCACCCCAGGTCACCTGGTCCTAGGAGTCCTCAGAGGCACCCCTCCTCCGCCTCCTTCCCTTTGTCCCCTTAAGCTGTGCTGACCGTTATGTCTGCCTGCTTACATGTGTCTCCCATCAGCCAGGGAGCTGTCCACGGAGCAGGGGCTGATTCATCGCTGAGTCCCCCAAGCCCCAGACTGGGCCTGGCACCAAGTCAGCCTCATCAAGGGTTGAGACCAGCCTGAAGATGCTCTGCAATGACGCAATGTGCACCTAAATGGTTAAGGTCTGCTCTGGGGCTACGCTGGATTCTCAGCACCCCAAAAAAGCTTACATTGTAAAGTTTGCTGTATGCATATTTTGTGTTTGTATTTTATCATAACATTTTTTAAAATGCTTTATTTCTTTTCAAGCAGAGAAAGCAAGCAAGAGAGCATGACATACCAGGGCCGCCTGCTACAAACTCCAGACACATGCACCACTTTGTGCATCTGGCTTTACCACTGAGCCATCTCCCCAGCCCACAACTCTTTTTTTTTAAATAAGAGAAATATCATAGGCTGGAGAGATGGTTCAGCGGTTAAGGCACTTGTCTGCAAAGCCTAACGACCCAGGTTCGATTCCCTAGCACCCACATAAAGCCAGATGCACAAAGGGACGCATGCATTTGGAGTTTGTTTGCAGTGGCTGAAGGCCCTGGTGCACCCGTTCTCTCTCTCTCTCTCTCTCTCTCTCTCTCTCTCTCTCTCTCTCTCTCTCTCTCTCTCTCTCTCTCTCATCTGCTTGCAAATAAATAAATATTTTAAAAAGAGAAATATCAAACGATGCAGACACCTCTGTCACCCATCAAATTCAAAGTCATGGTAAGGCTGTGCGTGCAGAGGCTGACATGTCCACGTGCCCTTTGACCCTGAAATTACACCTTGTCTTGCTTACTTTTCTCACAGCTGTGACTAAATACCTGACGGAAAGCAGCTTCAGTGGGGAAGGGGTTATTTTGGCTCACAGTTCCATCATGGCAGGAACAGGAGGTGGCTGGTCACATTGCATCTGCAGTCAGGAGACAAAGAGAGAGAGAGAGAGAGAGAGAGAGAGAGAGAGAGAGAGAAATGGCTGTGTCCAGCTCACATTCTCCTTTTAATTTTATTTTTGTATTTATTTATTTATTTTGGGTTTTTTTGAGGTAAGGGTCTTGCTCTAGCCCAGGCTGACCCATGTAGTCTCAGGTTAGCCTCAAATTTACAGTGATCCTCCTACTTCTGCCTCCCAAGTGCTAGGATTAAGACGCGTGCCACCACATCAGGCCTTCACTTTCTCCTTATTCAATCCGGAATCTCAACCCATGGAATGATGTTGCCACCGTTAGGATGGGTCTCCCCACCTCAATGAGCCTAATCTAGAAGCTTCTCACAGACACGCCCAGAGATTTGTCTCCTCTATGATTCTGGACCCAATCAAGTTGATCATCAAGATTACACACCACATACTCTATTGCTTTATCCTAGACACACTGGCCCACGTGCAGAATGACAGAAGCTCAAGAGAAACAAACAAACAAACAGAAAAGGGCTCCTCGTGGTGGCGCATGCCTTTAATACCAGTGCTTGGAAGGCAGAGGTAGGCGGATGGCTGTGAGTTCAAGGCCAGCCTGGGATAACAGAGTGAATTCCAGGTCAAGCTGGACTAGAATGAGACTCTACCTCAATAACAAACAAACAAAAAAGAAAATATTAAGGGCTGGCACACCAGATGACTCAACAGTTAAGGTCCTTGCCTGCAAAGCCTAAGGGCTGGGGAATCAAACCCAGGTCATTGGGCTTTGCAAGCAAGTGCCTTAACCACTGAGCAATCTCTTCAGCCCTGCTGTTTTGTTTGTCAAGATAAGGTCTCACTCTAGCCCAAGCTTTCCTGGAACTCACTCTGTAGCTCTGGGCTGGTCTCGAACTCACAGTGAGCCTCCTACTCTGGCTCTGGCAATGGCTCCTCCTGCCACCCAGCCACTCCTGCCAACACTAGTGCCATTGAGTTTTCTTTGTCAGCCTCCAGCATGAAGAAAGAAGCAAGAAGCTGGGCCCAGTGACACACATTTATAATCCCAGCACTCAGGAGGCTAAGGCATGAGGATTAGGAGTTCAAGACCAGCCTGAGCTACATAGTCTCCAAGAGAGGGAGCGAAGGCTGAGTTTGGTGTTGGAAGCCTGTGTCCCCAGTACTTGGGAGGCAGAGGCAGGAGGGTTATCCATGAGTCCAAGGCCAGCCAGGGCTACATAGTGAGGTTGACCTTGGCCTAGATGCAGGGCACCTGCCCTGTGATTCCTGAGTCTACAGAATCCCTTTTCTTCCCCTGCTCTTAGTGCACAGCTTGGTCCCAGCCTGGAGTGTCCTGTCCTGACAAGCTTCCTTGAAGGCAAGTGTCCAGGCAAATGGCAGAAAATGCCAAGCCTTGCCCTGTCCAGAGTTGGAAAGGCTCTGCATCCAGCATACCTACACACTTGCTCTCCACCTGAGAGCAACAGCCTCTGGCCTCAGACCTGCAGGGAGAAAGAGAAATCCACAGCCTATTCCAAGCTGTGAGGTGGAGGGAGGGAGGGAGGAAGGGAGGGAGGGGTGATGGCCAAGAGCCAGGGAGTTCAGGGCTCCTCTCCCAGGGAAATGCATCAAATGACACCTTCAAGCTGAGGAGTTCTTAACCAGATCCATTTGGGAGCAACAGTGGCCTTGGGGAGGTCTGTGAGCAGGCTGCAAACCAGTCTAGAACCTAGCATAAGTTATGCATGGAGCCCCCATCTGGGGTCCCAGCACTCTGAAGATAGCACAGGATGATCGAAAGTTTCAGGCAAGCCTGGGCTACATTAGCAAGACCCTCATCTCACAAAAATCATTCAATTAATAAGAAAACAGAGAGTGGAGGCCAGAGAGATGGCTCAGCAGTAAAGGCACTTGCCTGCAAAGCCTAACAACTGGGTTCAATTCCCCGGTACCCACATAGAACCAGATGCATAAAGTGACACCTGCATCTGAGTTCATTTGCAATGGCTGGAGGCCCTGGCGCATCCATTCTCTCTCTGTCTCTTTTCTCACTGTCTCTCTCTCTCTGCTTGCAAATATATAAATAATAAATAAACAAAAGACAACAGAGAGTGGCCTGAAGTCAGCATGACTGAGTGTAAGAAGGGAGGTGACATGCCTGGCCATCAAGAGTCTCATCCCAGGAGCAATGTGAAGCTTCTGGAAGGTCTTAAGTGGCAGGTTCCTGTGCTCTGGTTGGTTTGAGGTGATGGTTGGAGGCTGAGTCTTAGGCTATAGAAACAAATATAACTTAACTAGAACCAAGATGATTTCAATAAGCTGGGCAGATGAAACACAGCTTTGGTTTCAATAAGAAGGAAAGTCAAGAGGGAGGAAAAAATAGATGAACTTGAGGGTTTTTTTTCCTTCCCCTCCTCCTCCTCCTCTTCCTCCTCCTCCTCCTCTTCCTCCTCCTCCTCCTCTTCCTCCTCTTCTTCATTCTTTGTACCAGGATCTTGCCATGAAGCCCAGGCTGGAGCTGGCCAGCAATCAGTGCTCCTCGGCCAACACACCCGGCCAGACTTGAGATTATTGTTGGAAATGGAGCCAATAGTGTTAGCTTGTCGGCTAAGCAAAAGGGAGGGAATCGGATAAGCTCTTCTGATTCTGTGTTGAGTTTCATCTCCAGGAATCACCGCACTCTGTTGAGGTAAAGAGCAGAGAGAAGGTTTGGAGGAGAATTGAGGCCTTCGTGCAGGATCACTGTCGGAGATGCTTTTGGACATGGAAACATCAAGCAGGAAGTTGGGTCTAGGAGTCTGGAGCTCTGAGGAGAGGTCTTGGCTCAAAATATACATTTGTGAGTCACCAGCATATAGATGGTATTTAAAGCCATGAGGCTGGATGAGATCACCTAGAGAGGGAAATCAGATAAAAGGAGACCCAAAGCCAAGCTGGCAAAAGAAGTCTTGAAGATTGGTGATGGTGAGAGGGAGGCAGGACAGGGCGCCCTGCTGAGAGACTGAATGAAAAGGAAAGAGTGGATCTGCTGGTCCCTTAGGATGTGTGAAAAGGGAAGGTCAGACGCGTGCACCACTTATGGTGGTGCAAGTCTTTAAGTCTAAATCCCAGCACTCAGGAGGCAGAGGTAGGAGGATCACTGTGAGTTCAAGGCCACCCTGAGACTACACAGTGAATTTCAGGTTGGCCTGGGCTAGAGAGAGACCCTACCGCAAGGAACCAAACAACAACAACAAAAAAAAAAGTGGGAGGGAAATGTCATTGATGGGTTTCACCAAAGTGGTTTCAGTGAGTGGAATGTTAGGGATGAAGCTATATTAGAAGAATTCCAGAACAGCATGGGCTTGAGGGAGACCCTACCTTGAGGAGGAAGAGGCGGAGTAGGGGCTGCAGAGATACTCAGTGGTTATTCGATTGCTTGCAAAGCCTGGATGGCCCAGGATCAAGTCCCCAGCACCCACATCCTGAGTTCATTTACAGTGGCAGGAGGCTCTGGAGCACCTATTCTCTCTCTCTCTCTCTCTCTCTCTCTCTCTCTCTCTCTCTCTCTCTCTATTTTAAAAAATATTTTATTTATTTACGAGAGAGAGAGAGAGAGAGAGAGAGAGAGAGAGAGAGAGAGAGAGAGAGAGAGAGAATGGGCACACCAAGGCCTCCAGCCACTGCAAACAAACCCCAGACACGTGCGCCGTCCTGTGCAGTCCTGTGCATCCGGCCCTACATGGGCTCTGGGGAACCGAACTCAGGTCCTTCTGTGTTGCAGGCAAGTGCCTCAACCGCTAAGCCACCCCTTCAGCCCCCCCTCTTTAGTAAATAAATTTAAATAAAAATCAGGTGGAAAACACGCCTTTGATCTCAGCACTCGGGAGGCAGAGGTAGGAGGATCACCGTGAGTTCAAGGCCACCCTGAGACTACATAGTGAATTCCAGGTCAGCCTGGGCTAGAGTGAGACCCTACCTCAAAAAACAAAAAAATAAAAAATTGAGGAACACCTGGCTTCCACATTCCCATTCCCATACACACACCTGACAGTCAGGCTCCAGAGTCTCTTGCCAGCTGAGATGAGGCCACAGGAGGTCTGATGACAGCTGAGAAGTCACAGAAAGTAGAAATGACCCCCTCCCACACCACCACCACCAAAGAGGAAACTGGGTTGCTGTGAAAGAAGTCGGATGGCTGAGAGCCTGGCCTTGGAAGGAGCCAGGGGGATTTCTCCGACACCCCAACAGCCAGTCGCTAGGGATGCACGGTTTTCCTGGGGGACCAGAGGCAACTCTGTGGGAAGAAGCAGGAGTGTTCCGCAGTGAGAGGAGGGGACACCAGTAGGTGGATCCTGCTGCCATCTTGTGGGAGAAATCTGCTATTACACTCGGCCCTCTGAGCAGCACGAATACGGGGTGAATAGAAGGGCACCTCTGAAGTTAGCATAGAAGGCAGTGAAGAACCCCAGGAGAAAAATGCACACCTTTGGGAAGTGCTCAGTGCCCACATTCCTTTTGCCCCTGGGCCCTGGTTCTGTCTTCTGTAGAATGGGCCCAAGGCCCTCCCTCTTAGAGCTGTTTTAATAATGGTTAAATGAGCCAACCTGTGAAGATTTCTTGACATTTTAAAAAACGTTTTTAATTTTTAAAAATATTTTTATTTAAGCCGGGAGTGGTGGCACACGCCTTTAATCCCAGCACTCGGGAGGCAGAGGTAGGAAGATTGCCGTGAGTTCAAGGCCACCCTGAGACTACATAGTGAATTCCAGGTAAGCCTGGGCTAGAGCGAGACCCTACCTAGAAAAAAAATATTTTTATTTGCAAGCAGAGAAACAGAGAGGAGAATGGGCATGATACCAGGGCCTCTTGCCACTGCAAATGGACTCCAGATTCAGGTGCCACTGAGTGTCTGGCTTTATGTGGGTACTGGGGAATCAAATCTGGGTCATCAGGCTTTGCAAGTAAGTGCTTTTAACCACTGAGCCATCTCTCCAGCCCTTCTTGGAATTTAAAAAAATTATTTATGCCGGGCGTGGTGGCGCACACCTTTAATCTCAGCATTCAGAAGGCAGAAATATCTAGACCCTACCTCGAAAAACCAAAAAAAAAAAAAAAAAGGCAGAAGTAGGAGGATCACTGTGAGTTCAAGGCCACTCTGAAACTACAGGGGAAGTTTCAGTTCACCCTGGGCTACAGCGAGACCCTACCTCACTGAACCAACTCCCCAGCCTTTTTCTTTGCATTTTATTATTATTCTTATTTTATTTTTTATTCATTTTCAATCAGAGAAATACAGAGGGAGAGAGAGAGAGAGAGAGAGAGAGAGAGAGAGAGAGAGAGAGAGAGAGAGAGAGAACACACCAGGGCCACCACCTTGTGGGTCTGGCATATGTGGGTACTGGGGAATTGAACCAGGGACCTTAGGCACTGGAGGCAAGTGCCTTAACCGCTGAGCAATCTCTCCAGCCCTGCATTTTATTATTTTATTTTGGTTTAGTTAAATTTAAGGGTTTTTTTTTGAGACAGGGTCTCATGCAGCTCAGGCTGCCCTAAAATTCAGTTTAGCCAACCTTGAGTTGCTGATCCTCCTGCCTCTACTTGCCAAATGCTAGGATTACAGGTGTCTGCCACCACACCCACTTTATATAATATTGGGGCTTAAACCCAGAGCTTTGTGTATGCCAGGCAAACATCTACCAACTGAACTGCATCCCCAGGCCTCTTGGCATTTAATAATTGCTCAATAAGCATTACCTGTGGTTGATCAAAAGAAAACGAGATGTGAGGCCCTGTCCCCCACCCCAAAATATGCCTGCTAAAACAATGCAGCATCCCATGGTCCCAGATTTGGGCAAGATTTTTCCACCAAGTGGCTCCTATTTATAAGTTCTGGGCCACTGTTGTTATTTATTTGTTTGTTTGTTTTGTCATGCTACACTGGAACCCAAGCATTGTGCATGCTAGGCGGGAGCCCTACACCTGGGCTATAGCCCAGTCCCATATCACTATTATCTTCTGTTTCTTCCCCAAGGAGCAAGGCTCAGTGGTCTTCAGGGGCTTGGAAAAAAGGGGCCCAGCTCCTCGCACTTTCTCCCCTCACCTCATGGTGGGCCATCAGAATGGCTCTGGGCTGTGACATCATAGAATCCACCCTGTAACCGGAATGGATCATAGGGGTGGAGGCATCATGAGGCTGTGGTGGTGTGTGCCAGTGTGGATGTGGCTGGCAGGGTTGGGGACCATAGAAACAGGTGGGAAACTGTCCCTGGAGAGGGGGAAGAAAAGAGGCTTGGGGATAAGTAATATTCCGTATGGACCAGGAGCCCAGCCCGCTCTAGACCTTTTGACTTTTTCTTTTCTCTTTTCTCTCCATCTGGATTCCTTCCTTTCCTCCCTCCCTTTTCCCCTTCCTTTTCTTTCCTCTTCTTGAGAGTTTCACTCTATAGCCCAGGCTGGTCTAGAAGTCACAATGTACTCCAGGCTGGCCTCAAACTTGCAGCACTCCTCCTGCCTTGGCCTCGCTGCTGTTTATTATAGACATGAACCACACACCTGGCTGGCCCTTCTCTCCTCTGCTCATTTCCCATCTACCCCATCTCAAGACACTAGGCCTCTTATGGGGATTCAGTCAACCCAGCAGGGCCCTGAGTCTGCCTGGCCTGGTAGGGTGGGCGCAGGAATCTGCCTGGGCTCTTGTCACAGACACTGCTCTGGTCCCAGCACCCAGTCCACTCAGCACCAAGCCCTCAGCCCCAGAAGCAGAATCCCAGCTCATCGTAGACAAGCCTGACTTCTTTGATTACCCAGACTCAGACCAAGCCAGTCTTCTGGCCGTGGCCCACTTCATTGGAGAGAAGCCCATGGTCTTTCAGGCAGGTACAAACCAGCTGAGAGGGCCTCCCCCTCACAGGCCTGTGGGAGAGCTCCCCTTGACTCTTCTCGTCTGGCAGGTTCCGGACCTGGGAACTTCCAGCACATCTTGACAGGCACCCTGATGGTGGCTTTCTTCTTCCTCCTTTTCCAGTTCTGCACCCACATGTGAGTGAGGCCTGTCCCCGTGCCCCACCTTACCTTCCAGAGGCCCCAAGTCCTCTGTGTGCTCCCATTCCATTTGATGTCCCCACCCCACAGGAGTTTCCAGAAAGGGGCCTAAAGAGCTGGACGAGAGCCCTGGACTCAGCGCTGCGTCCAGAATCACCTGCCGGCTTGCTAATAATAAAGGGTGTCGCTTCCTTCCTCCTTGACTGCTCAGTGACCAGCCAGAGAAGGAAGGTACCCTCTCCTCTCTGTGACCACAGCCTAGGCCTCCCTCCACCTCCTTCCTTCCCAGCCCTAAACATGTGGACGAAGAGCCTCGATGGCGTTCACGCAGATCGTCTTTATTAGCGGTCTGTAAAGCGCCTCCCAGGGTCTCCGACCCAAGACTGGAGGAACCCTTGAGAGGTCTGTAGCACCAGGGACAAGCCAGGGCCTGAGGGCAAGACTGCAGCCTGATGGGAAGGGACTGCCCCCGGGTGCTCAGCACTGGGAAGGCTGGGGAGGGGAGCAGTCACCTCCCTCCGCCCACCCCAACCAATCCGTTTGGTATGGGTGAATAAATAAATAAATCAGATCCCTCAGATGTCTTCCTCAGGAAGGAGCTGGGGAGGAGCCACCAAGCCCTTGAGAGGCCCATGGGGTAGACTAAGGTGTCTTCTCCCTCCCAGGAGATGGGGAGCAGAGAGAGGTTTGCAGCAGAGGGGCTGGGATGTCCTTAGTACTGCGGCCACCCCCATGACATCTGGTCCTGTTAGTGCCTTCTTCTTTCCTCCACTTCAACAGCACTGGGGTATGCAGGAAGAGGCTCACCACCCCACCACCTGGCTCAGCCATTTTGGGGGGGGAGAAGAGGTTCTCTCTCCCAGGCTTCCAGTCCCCTGTCCTCAGCCCGAGGGTAGATGTTCCCTCCCCATTCTTCGTCCGTCTGTCTGTCTCGGGGCGGTCAAGGCAAGGGACCCCTGACGCCTAACCCCCCACCCAATGGCCCTAGAGCCCTGTCCCCACAGGGGTGCGGGTGGGGAAGGTCTCCAGGCCCCACCCTCAGTCCTGGGTCTGACAGGGAGAGGGCGGTGGGGAGCCTCGGGGCCGGAAGAGGCGGCAGGCCCCACGGCAGATGAGGAAGAACCAGTAGAGCTGGGGGGCGAGGAGCAGAGCGGCCCCCAAGTTGACGTGGGCCGGGATGGCCAGGGGCACAGCGAGCAGCGGCAGGCCCGCGTGCCGCCCATAGGCCCAGTACAGGTAGGGGAAGAGCAGCACCCGGCAGCACAGGAAGCTGAGCAGCATCAGGGCCCCGTTGACCTTGTGCAGCAGCGTGTGCTGCTGCTTGTACTGTGGACAGAGCAGAGGTGGCAGGGAGCAGACAGGGACCCTGCCCGCTTCCCCCATGGGCCCCCTGCACATTCCCGGCCCCTCCCATGACCTCCACTCGCCAGGCCAGAAGGCTTGCTATCTTACGCGGCCCAGGCTAGTCTCCTAACTCCCAATCTTCCTGCCTCAGCCCCCTGAGTGCTGAGTGCTGGGATTCCAGGCGCTGCCACCATGCCCAACAGT
Source organism: Zapus hudsonius (assembly GCA_004024765.1). Lineage (NCBI taxonomy): Eukaryota > Metazoa > Chordata > Mammalia > Rodentia > Dipodidae > Zapus > Zapus hudsonius. The sequence continues at coordinate 64,132 of PVHP010002551.1, forward strand.
GGCACCTGGCCTTTAAAGAATCCTCGAAAGCCCCCAGAAGTGCCCTCGCTGTCCGCTACCTACGTTGACCTCCTTAGGCCCTCAGGTCCCCTCTCACCTGGATGAGGATCTTGCCCAGGCAGACAAAGGGGGTGCTGACCTCAGCCATCAGCATGCAACCTAAAAAGAAATCTCCTTTGCCCTGTCGCCACACCTGAGGGGAGAGGCAGGAGCGTGAGGAGGAGGCCTGCTGGAGAGTTCTGAGTCTACACACAGTGTGGTGGCAAAAAGGTGCACCCCTCAGGCTCCCTCTACAACCCTTAGACCACAGGAGCTCCAGAGCACCCACATGGACTCCATGCCCTGTGCCTCGGGCTGCTAAGGAATGCCTCCCGCCAGTCCCCTGCAGGGTTGGCATGATATGGAGTGCCTGCTCTGGGCATCCATACCTCAGCCCACCAGGCTCTGGGAGAAAGAACTCACCACCGAGAGCGGGAAGCACACCAGCACCATGACGGCGTGATGGAGGACCATGAGGAACTCCTTGTGCAGGTAGCCACGCACCACGGCCCACGTGCTACCCAGAGCTCTGGGCGTCCCGTCTTCTCCTTCGTGCCCTTTGACCTGGTGCTTGTGCCAGTGACAGAGGAACATAGCGTAGATATCATAGATGAAATAGGGCACTGCAAATTGTGTGTAGGCAGAAGACAGCCAGTGCCTGTAGGGAGGTGGGGAAAGGGGATGGACAGTCAGTTCCCAGGTGAGCAGCTAGCTCCCAGGGCTCAGCTCAGCTCACAACAACCAGTCTCGGGTTACAGATGATGGAACTGAAGGGTACAGGGTAAGAGACTTGCCCAAGGTCATGCATCCTCACAGCAGCTAAGTAATGGAAGTAATGGGGCTGGGATTCAAGCCAGATGGACCCTAGAACCTACCATATCTGTGTCTGTCTGTCTCTGTCTCTCTGTATCACATATATATGTATAAAATCTCTGCAATATAATGGGGGGGGAGGAAAAGCCCAGAAAACTGTGGATCACAGGGTAAAGCTGGAAATGAGCTCAGGCTGAGTACAATACAAAGATAGACAGGTTGGGACAGCAGCAGGGGAACAACCGTCAACGTGCCCCATGCTGGACATTATGCTGGCCTCTGAGTCTTTACAGTGCCTCAAGTCTTTCATCCCTCACAAAACCTCACATGCAGACAAGGCACTGAGTCGTGGAAAGGCTAGATAATGTGACCAAGAAATAACCTCAGAAGTCCTTGCTCTCAGCCCTACTGTGTCCCTCACGGTGGACAAGGTGGAGGTGTCCGAGCCAGACCTTGGCGGGCGGCGAGATGCGGCTCAGTTTGCTCTGAGATGGCCCATCTCATTTCTTCAAGTGTAGCCAAGCAGTCAGGAGAAAGTGCTGAGCAAAAGATGCCCAGAACAGAGAAAGTTCCATGGGCTTTGAGAGTAAACAAAAACAAGAAGAACACCAATATGCAGCACTGCGTTTTTTTGTTTTGAGTCAGCACACTGGCACGTTCTCTGAAGTCCAGAAGTCCTGAGGCAGGCGGGCCTGAGGTCTGGGGGTGGCCAGCCCAGGGGAGCCTGCTCATCCAGGCGGGTGGGGGTGAAGGCAAAGTCAGCCAGCCATACTACACCAAGAACGAGCTAAGGTTGAGTGCATGGCTGCAGCTGCTGCTGAGGGGAGAGGGGGAAACTTGGGGTGGAGGCCAGCTGGGGATGGGGTGTGCACAGAGGCAGCAGAAGCATGCCAAGGTCAGCAGTTCTGGAAGGGTAGAGGCAGTCCACTCTTAAGAGAACTGTTAAGAGTTGGAGGGGGGACATAACTGGAACACAGGGAAGACAAGGGAGAAGCAGATGGCTAGAGGTGAAGAAGAAATATACAAGGGAAGAGTGGGGAGGGACCAAACTAGCCTCAGAGAAACTATAGTCAAGAGAAGCTCAGATGGCCTGCCCAGAAACATGGAGGGAGCCTGGGCTGGGAGGGTGCCAGGAGGGGCTCCGGGCCCCGGGCTGCCACGTGGGGTGTTATGTCCCATCCCCACTCCCTCAGCAATTATGTGCTCAGGAGGAACAGCTGTCGTCCCTGATTAACCTTGATCCTCCCACCTACCTGAGGATTAAAGGGGGAGGGGGCCAAGAGCAGACTTAGGAGGGGGAGGAAATGCAAAAGCCAAAAGGTGACCCCTGGGTAAGAAGGTGTGAGGAGGAAAGGCCTGGAAACCCAGGCTCCTCTTGGACTTACTGGGGGAAGGGGAAGGCGAGGGAGGAGACAGGAGGAAGCCAAGTCATGGAGCGGGTCTGAAGAAAGAGTTAAGTATCTACTACAGCCAGGAACTGTTCTAGCTGCTTGCCACACTCAATTCCTTGCAGCAGCCTTTCCGGGCAGGGATGTGACCTCACTTGACAGAGGAGGGAACTCATGTACGGGAAAAGAGAAGGCAAATAGAGACCAGGGGGCAGCTGGAGACGAGGGTATCCAGATGATGTCCCCTGGGGCTCAAGGGACAGCAGGGAACGGGAGCAGAAGCAAGGAGGGAGGGGAGGGCTCCTGGGCACACTCAGAGCCAACTTGCAGCAGCCCACAGCCAGCCAAGCAGCCTGATCAGCACCATGGACAGGACCCATCTCCATCCACTGCCTCCTCTTGCCCCACCTCTTAGGCCTGGGCCGTTTTGGCAAGCATCAGACACTGCAGCAGCTGCCAGTGCCAAATTTTGGCCTCTTCACCCTCCTTCCCATCCCCCCGACCTGACCCTTTAGTGGCCTTGTTAATATCATCCCTTCTTTTCTCTCTTGGGCACAGAACTGGGTAGGACACCTGGATTCTGGAGGGAGTCAGGAGATGAGCTGGCATAATGAGGGGCACCCTAGTCAAATGCTGGGTGAAAATGGATCTGAAGGGCGTAAGAGTTTGGATCTGGCAAGGTTGGACATTCAGAACCCATTGTAATACAAGAGGTCACAAAGCTGGCCAGGACCTGCTTTGAGGGTTCTCTTTGATTCCACACTCTCGCCCCCCTGGTTCTGACCTTTCAGTCCAGGACAGGATAAATTTATCCCTGAGTGTTAAGTTTCAGCAGTTATACAAACTTGCTCAGGCCCAAGTTAAAGGCTTGGGACCATTGTCAGTACCCTAGAACATCTAGGTGCTACACATACACAGACGAATGTGGCATGGGCAGAGGGGTTAGAGGCACTTACTGATCATCAATGACATGCTTGCAAGAGGTGGAGACGATGTAGCCAGCTGTGGAGGCCATGATGGCTTGGACAGAGGACACCAGCCTAGGGAGACAGAGGAAGGAAGGGGAGAAGGGATGAGATGTGTACCCTGATATCTCCTCATTGCTAGTCACTGTGCTTTGGGACTGGCCACTTCTCAGGGCCATTCCTTGACAACTTTCTTTTTTAAAATATTTTATTTATTCATTTTCAAGGAAAGAAAAACAGAGAGAGAGAGAGAGGGAGAGAGCACCAGGGCCACCACCTTATGGGTCTGGCATATGTGGGTCCTGGGGAATTGAACCCGGGACCTTAGGCACTGGAGGCAAGTGCCTTAACCGCTGAGCCATCTCTCCAGCCCCCTTGACAACTTTCTTCCAAGGCCAGGCTTGCTCTCCACCATCACTTCCTGGATCCTTGCTTTTCTCAGCCACTATCCCTCAGTTCCCATCCTTCCTGGCCTTCCTCCTTCCCACAATTTGTAACAACCGAGTTGTCTTCCTCCCAGGACATGAGGGAGGTAGGTCATCCTGAGGTGAGATGGTACTGGGAATGGCTGACGGTGAGGCCTCTCCCTGGGGAGGGTCAAGGAAGTCCCAAGCTGCCCCTGCACCACTTGGTCACCATGATGCTCATCACTGTAGCCCCTGGTTCCACAATGACCCCAAGTTCCCTCTGGCCACTTTCCCACTCTCTCCTTTCACGATGCACCTCTTCCTGATGCTGGCCCTTCCACTTGGGATGTGCAAGTACCTTGCCCCCCCCCCATACTGGCCCTGAGAAACACATGGTCTGCCTCTGATATCTTGTAGGAATGTTTAGTCACATGCTGGCCTGTTTTGGAGGATGGGGCTGTGATGAGGGGAAGGAAGAAAAGCAGGCTGGATACTAGTAGATTAGATGGCAGGGTTTGGATGAGGTCGCTGGGGAAGGTGAGTGAGGCCCCAGGAAAGAAGGAAGCTTGAGGGTGGGTACGCCCTCTGACTGATCACCACAGGGGCTCTGGTCCCCTCAGGCCAAGGGTCCAGGGCAGCACTGGGGTCACTGTCATCCCAATGAAGCAGGACACACACAGAGAGAGGGGCTGAGCTCCGGGAAGGAAAGCATGCAGTTTACCTGGCGGAGACAATGACCGCGTCAGCCTCCTCCCAGCGCAGCTGGGGCAGCCTCTGGAGCGTGTTCTTGGAGAGGAGGAAGAGTCCGGGGAACACCACCCCCCCAGCCACCATTGGGGTGAGCATGGTGGTTCAAACTGGGCAGTGAAAGCAACGAGCTGAGGGAGTTAGAGGTGGAGAGGGGACAGCGAGCCAGGGACGAAGAGAGAAAGGAGGAGGAAGGGGCACAAAGGGGACAGGGCGGGGACAGGATGGGACAAGGAAGCCCGGACCAAGGGATGAAGGAAGAGACTTCGATGAGACTGGGAACACAGGGGAAAAGACCCGCTTGGCAGAGCCAGGAGAGAAAGGATGGGAGCCAGGGAGGAGAAAGCCAGTGAGAAGGATGGGAAGAGGCGACCAGGGGAGGACTTGGTGAGAGGACTGAGGGAGAAGGGACAGGAGGAGGAGGATGCAGCTGGGGGAGGGGAGGGAGAGCCACGGCAGGTGGGGGGGGTCTGGGAGGGCCCAAGGAGGCGGGGTGGGGAACGGCAGTGCCAGCCCCGAAAGGAGGGAGGGACAAAAGGTCTGTGCTCTGGAAGAGCAGCTGGGCAAGTGGTCAGCAGTCAACACTGATCTCCCGCCACCGCCTCCTCGGGCTGCAGCCACAGTCCCTGCTGCCCTGCGAGGACACTGCACATGGCATTATAGAGTTGGTGCCCAGCCCCCTGCCCCCTCGGTGGGGAGGGGGAGGGGGAGGGGAAGCTGCCAGCTTGGGGAGGGCGGGGGAGGGGAGGGGAGGGGAGGGTAATGATGGCACCGACCAGACACCAAGAAACAGGACCTGCAGCAGCGTCTCCCTTGCAGCTCTGAGCCACAGCCGCGGCTGCCTGCGACAGAGATGGGGGAGCAGGGAAAGAGGGAGGGGGAGGCCCTTAAAGAGACAGCAGCTGCAACACAGGGGGATGCTTGGGGACAAGGGACAGGGCAAGGATGGATCATCTCTCAGGAAAGAAAGTGGCCTTGGGGCTCCTTGGCCAGCTGGGAATGGTCAGTGAGTCCCCTCATGGACCTCATACCATTTCCCATGAGCACTTTGCACAATGTCTCTCCAATTCCTCCTCTTCCAATGCCCACCAAAGTGTCCCTCTGTGGCCAGCTGGGAATCTCCGCTTAAGGGTGCCCACTCTAGCCCAGAGAGAGCATTCCCTGGGGAAGGGAACCTGAGTAAGTAGTGTACCTTACTTCCTCTGAAGGGATGTGAAGGAACAAAACCATCTCACATGCAGTGCCCTTCAGGCTCAGAGCGCCCTTCACCCATCAGAGGGAGGGGACACCAACATGAAGCAGTCATCTTGCATGAACTTTGGTGCAAGATTATCCCATGTGCTCATCCTGGTGGGATGGCACCAGGTAGCAAGGCTTGCCCACTTTTTGTCTGTCTGTTTGTTTTTTCAAAGTAAGGTCTCACTGTAGCCCAGGCTGACCTCAAACTCACAGCAATCCTCCTATTTCTGCCTCCCAAGTGCAGGGATTAAAGGCTTCTTGTCCACTTTTTTATGGATCAGGAAATAGTCCTAAATTGTGAATCCTATATCCCCTAAGGTCACAAAGTTAAGAAATGACGGAAAATGCTGGGTGTGGCACTCCTTTAATCCCAGCACTCGGGGGAGGCAGAGAGGTAGGAGGATCACAGTGAGCTCCAGGCCAGCATGAGGCTACATAGTGAAATCCAGGTCAGCCTGGGCTAGAGCAAGACCCTAGCTCAGAAAAACAAAAACAAAAAACCAAAAGAGAGAAAGAAGGGCTGGGGTAATGGCTCAGTTGCTAAGGGTGCATACTTGCAAAGCCTGCCAGCAGGTTCAATTCCCCTGTACCCACATAAGGTCAGATATGCAAAGTGACGCATACATCTGCAATTGTTTGCAGTGGCAGGAGGCATGGTGCATCCATTCTCTCTCTCTCTCTCTCTCTCTCTCTCTCTCTCTCTCTCTCTCTCTCTCTCTCTCTCCCACCCTGAGACTACATAGTGAATTCTAGGTCAGCCTGGGCTAGAGTGAGACCCTACCGAGAGAAAGAGAGAGAGAGAGAGAGAGAGAGAGAGAGAGAGAATAAAAGCACAAGGCAGGAAACCTTTCATATCAGGCAGACATCAGAGTGGTTAGGGCTGAGGAAGGTGGGGAGTAATTACTGGAAGGAAATGTGTGGGAAGCCCAAGAAGGTCTCAATGGCCTCTCCTGGGTTCCCTAACACTCATCACTCTCTTTTTCTCCCCTACTGCATTTCGGCTCCCTTTCCTCACTTTTTACAGAAGAGCGAGAAAGGACTTCATGGGGTTGGCTGGTTCAGCCTCTTCATGGAATCAAAGGGGAAGTTCAGCCCATGACAAGGTCAGGGCCATGCCTGCCGGCCAGGCACAGAGCTACTCCTCCATCTCTATACAGCCTCACTAGAACCCTGTCTTTCTGCCCTCAAGCCAACTGTCCTGAATATACTGAATTCTGCATGACATAGGACCTGTTACCCTGTTTGTACTCAAAAAATCTACAGTAGGGGGCTGGAGAGATGGCTCAGTGGTTAAGGCACTTGTCTGCAAAGCATAACAACCTGGGTTCAATCCCCCAGTACAGACATAAAGCCAAGCACAAAGTGGCACGTGTGCCTGGAGTTCATTTGCAGTGGCTAGAGGCCCTAATGAGCGCTCTCTCTCTCTCTCTCTCTCTCTCTCTCTCTCTCTCTCTCTCTCTCCTCTGCTTGCAAATAAATATTTTTTTTTTTTTGCCAGGCGTGGTGGCGCACAGCTTTAATCCCAGCGCTCGGGAGGCAGAGGTAGGAGGATCACCATGAGTTCAAGGCCACCCTGAGACTACAGAGTGAATTCCCGGTCAGTCTGGACTAGAGCGAGACCCTACCTCAAAAAAAACCATTTTTTTTTAAATCTACAATTGGCCTGACATGTCTGCTGAGGAGTGAGGGCAGGGGGCTGAGGTAGGAGGATCACCATGAGTTTGAGGCCAGCCTGGGACTACTGAGTTCCAGGACAGCCTGGGATAAAGTGAGACCCTGTTAAAAAAAGAAAGAGAAAGAAAAGAAAGAAAGAAAGAAAGAAAGAAAGAAGAAGGAAAGAAGGAAGGAAGGAAGAAAGAGAAAGAAAGAAAAAGAAAGAAAGAAAAAACAAACATCTAAAACTGATCAACTGATCTTCCCAGTCCAAAGCTTACGCCCTCTGCACTCTTAAAGGGAAGGAGCTGCAATTCCCAATTCTGTGCTTCCCTCTAGTGGTGAGATATAGGAAAAAACAAGAGAAGTTTTGCAGTATGCAGACATGGGAACAGGTTTTTGTTTTTGCTTTTTGTTTTGTTTTTTGAGGTAGGGTCTCCATCTAACCCTGGCGGATCTGCAACTCACTCCGTAGTCCTAGGCTGGCCTTGAACTAAGGACGATTATCCTACCTCAGTCTCCCAAGTGCTGAGACTAAAGGCCTGTGCCACCAGGCAGGCTTATGGGAACCAATTTTAGAGACTACCTGGTTTTCTGACCTCTGGCCTTGCCTAAGAACAAAGGGCCCACCCTTCTGAATTTTCCTGTCATCTATGTACAGAGCAAGGGGATTTGTACTGATGCTTTAACCTAAGTGAAGGAATTAAAAACTGAGGTTTACCCAGGTGTGGTGGCTCACACCTTTAATCCCAGCACTAGGGAAGCAGAGGTAGGAAGTTCACCATGAGTTCAAGGCCAGCATGAGACTACATAGTGAATTCCAGGTCAGCCTTGGCTAAAGTGAAACCCTACCTTGAAAAACAAAACAAAAAACCCGAGGTTTAGAATTAAAAAAGAAAAAGCAAGCTTGCCAAGCTAACAAAGCAGCCATGAACATTAATAAAGCTGGATTTCAAACCTATGTGTGAGAGAAACCAGCCAGCTATGGTGGCTCAGGCCTATAATCCCAGTATTCAAGAGGCTAAAGCAGGAGAAATGCCAAGAGTTCCTGGCCAAGTTGGGCTATAGAATGAGACCCTGTCTCAAAACAAAACAAAGAGTTAGGGAGTCCACTCTTCATTACTCTATCACTTGGGAGGCAGAGGCAGGAGGATGGTCATCCAGGGCTACATAATGTCTCAAAGAGAAGGGAAGGGGGAGAGAGAGAAGAGAGATAGACCCAGGCCATCAGGGTGTTGTGGCACGTGCTTATAATCCCAGAGTGCAGAAGGCTGAGGCAAGAGCATTGCCAAGAGTTCCAGGCCAGTCTGAGACACAGAATGAGACTCTGATTTTTTTTAAAGGTGGGGGTTGTTGTTATGGCTCAGCAGTTAAGGCCCTTGCCTGCAAAGCCTAACAACCCAGGTTCAATTCCCCAGTACCCATGCAAAGCCAGAAGCTCAAAATGGCACATGCATCTGGAGTTCGTTCGCAGTGGCTATAGAGGCCCTGGAGCACTTATTCTCTCTCTGTCCCTCTGTCTGTCTCTCTCCCCCACTGTCTCTCTGCTTGTAAACCCACAACAGGCCAGGCATGAAGGCAGAGGTAGGAGGATCACTGTGAGTTTGAGGCCAGCCTGAGACTACATAGTGAATTCCACATCGGCTTTGGCTAGAGGGACCCTACCTTGAAAAAGAAAGTGCAGAAGCACAAAAGGAACTGATTGACAGGAAGATGGCCCAGCACCCAAACTCCTTGACTGAGAGCCATAGACCTGGTCAAGGAGCTGTGAATTAAAGCAGGATGCAGATTAAAGCAAATGGACACAGAGGCTTGGGGGCTTATGTCGTTGAAGTTTTGCTTGTTTGTTTGTTTGTTTGCTTGGTTTGGTTTGGTTTTTCGAGGTAGGGTCTCGCTCTAGCCCAGGCTGACCTGGAATTCACTATGTAGTCTCAGGGTGGCCTCAAACTCACAGCAGTCCTCCTGCCTCCCAATCATTGGGATTAAAGGCATATTCCACCATGCCGGGCAGGATTTCTTAAATTACAAATTATTGTCATTATTTTAAAAATAAACATTTAGTAGATTTCACATAAATTTTTAGCTTTTGGGAGGCTGAGGCAGGAGGATCTTGAATCGTAAGCCAGCCAGGGCTACAAAGCAGCTTACTCAGAAATGAACACACACAAACACCACACATGCGCACACACACATGCACACGCAAACACGCACACACAGGCTGGCCATGCAGAAGAGTGCTACAGCATTTGCCCAGCCTGTACTAGTTCCTGGGTGGAGCTCACATTCTCACTCTGTGATGTCTTGCTGGAGCTCAGCAGCTGCTGCTCCCATGCCTGGACTGTGAGCCTGTCAGCTCACAACATCTCCACAGAGCCCAGAGCCCTATGTGTGCCAGGGCCTGTAGCCACTGCAAGGAAACTGGAGAATCAAACCCAGGTCCTTAGGCTTTGCAAGCAACCACTTTAACTGCTGAGCCATCTCTCCAGCCCTACAATATCTCCTTTAATTAATTCACACAACTCTCACATCATATCTCTATGAAAAAAAGAAATCAAATTATTATTATGAAACCCATTTCCAAATGAGAGAGCTGAAGTTCATAGAGGCAGTGACCTGTACAAGATACCATGGCTTGCCCCAGCGCTCAGGAGACAGAGGTAGGAGGATTGTTGTGAGTTCAAGTCCAGCCTAGAACTACAGAGTGAGTTCTGGGGCTAGAGTGAGACCCTACTTTGAAAACAGACAAACAAACAGATTTTTCAGCTGGTGTCTTGACTCTCTACCCCAGCCCTACCCCATACAGTCCTGCTGCGCAGCCACTGACTGCACTTGACAGACCAGCTCCGTGAGCTCTGGTCCCAGGAAAGGTTCCCTCGCCCTTGTCCTCTTACTTTGATGCCACCAAAACAGCCTCTCGCCTCTCCATCTGCAAGTTGGCGTGGTTCTGCAGGCTCCAGCAGAGGACGGCAAAACACAGGGGGAAGAAAGCACAACCTAGCACGAAGAGCAGGACCATGCCTGTGTGCAGACAGAGAGAGCCGGTCAGGAACACACCTCCACACACCGGCCCCAGGGCCCTCCCTCACCCAGGACACGAGGCTCACCTTTAGTCTACCCTCTCTTCTATTGCACTTTGTTTTGTTGGAGTCTGGGTCTCCATGTGTAGCCCTGCATGGCCTTGAACTCTTGGTCTTCCTGCCCCAGCCTCCTAAGTGCGTAGATTCCAGGCAAGTATCCCCATGCCCAGCCCTTACTGCTCCATTCATATCATTCATCTAGGGCAACTGGACATCCTGTTTGCTTGCTTTTATTTCTATTTTTCCTTGGTTTCTTTGAGGTAGGGTTTTGCTCTAGCCCAGACTTACCTGGAATTCCCTATGTAGTCTCAAAGTGGCCTCGAGCTCGAGCTCACGGACATCCTCCCACCTCTGCCTCCCAAGAGCTGGGATTAAAGGTGTGTGCCACCATGCCTGGCTTGTTTTGTTTTGGGTTATTTGCTTAGTTGGTTTGAGACAGGATCTCATATAACCCAGACCTACCTTAAATTCCTAATCCTCCTGCTTCCACCTCCTAAATGCTGGGATTACAAATGGGTGCCATCACATTCAGATGCTTGTTTTGAACCCAATTCCATCATTCATCATTTTTTATAGCCTCAGAAGCTGGTCCAGAACATCTCCCATTTTAGCCTAGTATGCTGGACAACGCTTATAATCCCAACCCTCAGGAGGCAGGGACAGGAAGATCTTCAGTCGGAAGACACTGGGGCCTCATAGCAAGACCTCGTCTCAAACAACCTGTCACATTACCTTGTTGGTAAGATTTTTCAGATAACACTATCTCAGAAGTCAAACACGTCCAAAGAGCCCAAGTGTCTAGAATAGTTTTAGGTCGGAACTCACTCGGTTGTTTCTCACACTTGAGTGATCTAATGCCTGCTCCTTCCCAACTCCACCTGTCACACGCTCTGTCTGCACGCACACACCTGTCCCTCAGACCCTGTAGTCACAGGCCTCACCTCTCAGGGCCAAGGTGGGATGTCAGAGGCAGATGTTCTCAGTACCCAAAATTTGGAAAGAGGAAGAGAGTGATGTTCAACTTGTCAAAATACTTGAAATTTTAAAATAACATTTTCTTTAAAAAGGAAAGCTATAGAGATTATTATCCCATAAAAGATGAAAAAAGCAAAAGAACCCCTACAATACATGTTTACATATAGATTCTTTTTGCTTGGAAAAGCTTCTCCTCCCATCCACTCCAAGCAGGAGGGGCGTGGGGCAGGCCCAGGAGGGAAGGGAGGAAGTGATGCCTGTCATCCTGCATCCTGTGAGCGCCTTGGAAAGGATCTTCTCCAGGGAGACAGAAGACGTCAAACTGCAAGGGCACGAGGCCACTCTGCGGAGGCAGTTAGGGCAGGAATAGCGCCCTACCATTGGTGCAGGGCACGGGCCTATGCCCAGCTCCCATTGGCCAACGGCTTGACACAGGTGTCCGGCCTAGGAGTGGGCGGGGCTAGAGTGCCTGGAGGAAAACTGGCCAATTGGAATTCGGTGATGATTTGATGGACAGCTACATTTCAAGGGTGGAACTAGAAGGAAGAGGACGTGGAAAATAAGAACCAGTTACTCTAAAAGGCAGTTACTCTAAAAGGCTGTGTAGAGCTGGGCATGGTGGAGCACACCTTTAATTCAGCTCTGTAGAGACAGAAGAAGAGCGCTGTGAGTTCGAGGCCAGCCTGAGACTTCAGAGTGAATTCCAGGTCAGCCTGGGCAAGAGTGAGACCCCCCCACCTCAAAAAACAAAACAAAACTTTATATATATATAGAATATATATATAAATAAATATATATATATATATATTCAGTGGTAGAACACTTGCCGAGTTTTTGTTATTCTTTTATCATTTTATTTATTTTATTCTTAGTTTTTCGAGGTAGGGTTTTGCTGGAGCCTAGACTGACCTAGACTTCACTCTAGTCTCAGGGTGACCTCGAACTCACAGCGATCCTCCTACCTCTGCCTCCCAGAGTGCTGGGATTAAAGGCGTGCACCACCACACCTGGCTTGACACTGTTATTAATAACACTGCTATTAAATCCATTGCAAATACGAGATCTGAAGCTCAGAGAAACCTGTAAAAAATTCAATCATTGGTGTCTTTTGACTATTTATTATTATTTTTTTATTTAAGAGTGAGAAAGAGGCAGATAGAGAATAGGCTCACCAGAGCCTCCATCCACTGCAAACCAACTCCAGACACATGTGCCACCTTGTGCATCTGGCCTTATGTGGGTACTGGAGAATCGAATTTGGGTCCTTCTGCATCTCTCCAGCCCCTCTTTTGACTCTTTATTTGTTTGTTTGTTTTGTTTTTTCAAGGTAGGATCTCTCTTTAGCCAGGCTGACCTCTTCTGACTCAATGCCAGCCTCACCCCACACTCTCCTGTTTCCTCAGAGCAACAGGTAATGTGGGTGGAGGGGATACTGAATAGGCTGCCTTCTGAACCGTGTGTGTGTGTGTGTGTGTGTGTGTGTGTGTGTGTGTGTGTGTGTGGTGTGTGTAACTATTCTTGAGGAATACTTTTGAAATTTGTGCACTTTTAGCTGCAATTATAAAATGTGAAAAATAATTTTAGATCTTTCCATTCCCTAAATAATGGTGAACAAAACCTTTATGGACACAAGTGTCCTCTGCCTCAGCCGTAAGGTTGAGGTTTTAATAATGCCAGCTCATTGATTAAATGCTACACAGCACTTATGGTGGACCAGACAGTGAGTGTTTAAAAATGTCAAGTGAAAGCTGGGCCTATGGCTCAGGCCTGGGATCCCAGAGGCTCGAAGGCTGAGGTAGGAGGATCAAAAGCTCAGAACGTGCCTGTACGACTTAGTGAAATCCTGTCTCAAAATAAGAAGTAAACCAGCTCATGGCACACACTTTTAATCCCAGCATTTAGCAGATGGAGACAAGAGGAACAGGAGTTCAAGGTCATCCTGGGACTGCAGAGTGAATCCAGGTCAGCCTAGGCTAGAGCAAGACCCTACCTAGAAAAACCACAAACAAACAAAACAACAAATAGGAAAAACACAAGTGAATACATTTAGACATCTTTATTCACATTTTACATTTCTGTCAACAGTTATTGATGATCTTCTGAAAGTTAAAGACTAAATTAAGAATAAGAAAGTGTTAGCTAAAAAAAGAAAAAAAGTTAATAAAGAGAACAGAAAGAAAAGAAAGAAAGAAAGAAGCAAAGAAAGAAAGAAGAAAGAAAAAAACAAAGAAAGGTTAGCTGAATTTAGTGGAGCACACCCGTAGCCCCAGCACTCAAGTAGCAGATGAAAGAAGACAATGTCTAGGCCAGGCTGGACTAGATAATAAGACTCTAACTTTTAAAAAAAAGCTGGGTGTGGGGGTACACACCTTTAATCCCAGCACTGGGGAGGCAGAGGAAGGAGGATTGCTTTGAGTCTTGAGTTTGAGGCCAGCCTGAGACTACATAGTGAGTTCCGGTTCATCCTGGGGTAGAGTGAGACCCTACCTGGGGTGAGGGGGGGAAAGAAGGAAGGGAGGAAGGTAATAAAAGAAACAGCAAATCAGAGAGAGGAACAGCTATGCCTAGAGTTGCTGATTGCGGTGGAGCATCTGCAGTCCCAGCCATTGTGAAGGCTAAAGCAGGAGGGTCTCTTGAGCCCAGGAGTTCAAGACCAAAAACAAAAACCAAAGGTCTGTGTGGTGGCACACACCTTTAATCCCGGCACTTGGGAGGTAGAAGGATTGTTGTGAGTTTGAGGCCAGCCTGGGCTAGAGCGAGACCCTACCTCAAAACAACAACAACAACACCCTAAAAGAGAGGAAAACAAGCTAGGCTGGGGAGATGGCTCAGTAGATGAAGTGCTCTCAGCTCACACCTAAGAAGCCAGATGTGGGGGTTGGAGAGGTGGTACCAGCAGTTATGGTGTGTGCCTGTGAGGGGTCTAAGACCCAGCTTACACAACCAGATGCACAAAGTGGAGTGTAGTAGGAAAGACTCAATGTTAAATATTGATTTATTGAGTCACTGTAAATACAGACTGCTTGGAGACTGAACAGAGGCAGAATAGAGTCACTGTTAAATGCTAAAGCACATCTAGTCTCTTCTCTTAACTCCATGAACTGGAAAGTCCCAGAACAGCTATGGGGGGACTACTCGCCCCTTTTCCACTGGTACCAGTGTTGGAGTCATCATTCCAGAGACATTCCCACTACCCAGCATGCATCTGGAGTTCATTTCCATTGGCTAGAGGCCCTGGTGCGCTCTCTCTCTCTCTCTCTCTCTCTCTCTCTCTCTCTCTCTCTGTATGTGTGTTTCTTCTCTCTCTCTCCCCTTGCAAATAAATAAAAATAAATTTTAAAGCCAGATGTGGCTTTGGTAATCCTTATATGATGATGCCACGACAAAATGGGATGAGGAGACAGGGAATTTCCTACAAGCTCTTGGTGAGTACAGCAAAGAACAGCAGAGTGAAAATCCAGAGTGAAAACCCTGTCTTAAACGAGGTGAACAGGTGAGGACTGACTCAAAAGTTGTCCTCTGACCTCCACACACACACCCGGCTCACATAAGCAGCCCCCCAAACACACACAAATACTTTTTAAAATTTTTTTTGAGGTAGGGTCTCAACACTATCTAGCCCAGACTGACCTGGAACTCTCTCTATAGTCCCAGGCTGGCCTCAAACTCACAGTGATCCTCCTACGTCGGCCTTCAATCCCAGCACTTGGGAGGCACAGGTAAGAAGATTGCTGTAAATTCGAGACCAGCCTGAGAGTACATAGTGAATTTCAGGCTAGAGCAAGACCCTACCTTGAAAAAACAAAAAAAATTAACTTAGGGGCTGGAGAGATGGTTTAGTGGTTAAGGAGTTTGCCTGTAAAGCCTAATGACCCGAGTTCAATTTCCCAGTACCAATTTACAGCCAGATGCACAAAGTGGCACATGCATCTGGAGTTTGCTTTCAGCAGCTGGAAGCCCTGGTGTGCCCATTTTCTCTGTCTGCCTCTCTTCTTTCTCTCTCTGCTTGCAAATAAATAAAAAGAAAAAAATTAAATTAATTTTTAAAGCTATGATAAGACACTGAGTTTGTGAGATTTAAAACCAGGCAGCCCTGTTCTGCATAGGTTCATTGTGAGGATTAAATAGAGGGAATGTAAGCTGGGTGTGGTGGCAGAGGTAGGGGGATCGCCATGAGTTCAAGGCCAGCCTGAGACTACATAGTGAATTCCAGGTCAGCATGAGCTAGAGTGAGACCCTACCTCCAAAAACCAAAAGAAAAAGACAAAAGAAATACAAAGAATGTATACAAACAGCTTCCCACAGTAATTAACTACCAAGATTATGAACGCCACAGCACCCAGGCACTGGGCTAACATACCTCTGTACATCCTCACATTTGATCTTTTATTTAACCTTGCAAATAATATCCTCATTTTCACAGAGTGAGTTCTGGGTCAGCCTGGTTAGAGTGAGACCCTATTTCAAAAATAATAATGATAGTTTCTCCATTTTACTGCTAAAGAAACAGGCTGAGAGAGGGAAGTAATTCATGTAGGTCACACGTAAATGGCAGAGCTAGGACTGGAGAGGAAGAAAAGAGGAAGGGCAAGAAGAAGGAGGTGGCAGAGCACTACTTTGGGGGTGCCCAGGGACAGTTCTCCTCCTCTTCCCCTTCCTCTCCTTCCTCCCCCCTCCTCTTTCCTCCTCCTCCTCCTCCTCCTCCTCCTCCTTCTATTCTTTTTCTTCTTCTTTTGGTTTTTTTTGAGGTAGGGTTTCACTCTAGCTCAGGTTGATATGGAATCCACCGTCCTCTCAGGGTGGCCTCAAACTCACAGCAATCCTCCTATCTCTGCCTCCTGAGTGCTGGGATTAAAGGTGTGAGCCACCACATCCAGCTTTTTTAAAATATATACTTATTTATTTGCAAGCAGAGAGAGAAGAGAAATAGACAGAATGTGCAAGCCAGGGCCTCCAGCAGCTGCAAATGAACTCCAAGTGCATGCATCACTTTGTGCATCTAGTTTTATGTGGGTAGTGGGGAACTGAATCCAGGCTATCAGGCTTTGACCTCTAATCATCTCCCTATTCCCAAACCTCCTCTTTCTTCCCACTATTCCTTCTATTTTGATGTCTTCTGGACCTGTGGCTTACCTAAAGTGCAGAATGCAGAAGGGAAGAATGCTCCAGGGCCAGGATCTGGAAAAGGTCAGACCCAAATTTCATTGGAACCTGGACTTTCTCACATTTCTTGCTTTCATCGTCAATCGTGTCTCGTCTCCAGGCAAACCTTCCACAGCTACACAGGCTTGTCTGAGAAATAAAAGATGAAGGGAGACAAGAATGGCTTATAGCATTATAGCAATAGCTTTCCTTTTTTTTTTTTTTTCAAAGTAGAGTCTCACTCTAGCCCAGGCTGACCTGGAACTCACTCTGTAGTCTAGGCTGGACTTGAACTCACATTGATCCTCCTACCTCTGCCTCTGCCTCCTCAGTGCTGGGACTAAAGGTGTTTGCCACCACGCCCAGCTCTTCTCTAATCTTTCTCCTGCCCCTCGATTTTTTAAATATTTTATTTATTTTTGAGAGAGAGAGAGAGAGAGAGAGAGAGAGAGAGAGAGAGAGAGAGAGAGAATTGGTGCACTAGGGCCTCCAGCCATTGCAAAGGAACCCCAAATGCATGCACCACCTTGTGCATCTGGCTTTATCTGTTATCTGGGTCCTGGGGAATTGAACTCTGGTCCTACTTCTTAGCAGACAAACACCTTAACGGCTGAGCCATCTCTCCAGCCCCCCCTTTTTTAAGTGTGTCTGTGAGTACAGATGTGAAGTGGTGTGTGTGGCACATGCACCTGTGTGTGCAGATGTGGTTGGCATCTCATGCATGCTGGGAAAGCCAGAGTGGAATGTGGGGTGTCTCCTCCATTGCTTACCTGCTACTTTAGTCTTCTCGTTGATTCCAGGATCTTTCTCTTTTGGGGAGCCTCAGCAATTCTCTGGTCTCTGCTCCCCTCGGGACTGGGGTTGGCAAATGTGCCTGGTCATGCCCAGCTATTTATGTGGATTCTGAGGAATCAAACTCAGTGGTGTCGGGGTCCCCCACAGGCCCTCATGGCTGCACAGGAAGCTCCTAACCACTTAGCCATCTCGACAGCCCCCTGTCTTTGAGATAATCTCCCTGTGTAGCCCAAGCTGGCTTCAAACTCGATCCTTTTGTGATTACAGGCCTGAGCCATCATGCTTGTGTGTGTGGAGAGAAGGCGCTGGGCTAGAATCCAGGTCCCCACCGTACTGAGCACATGCTCTACCACTGAGCTGCAACCCCAGCCCAGTGAACTTTCCCCCATTATTGCCTATCCCTTCCTTGAAGTGCCTGGGAACCTTTCCCATAACCGCCCCACCCCCCAAAAATAATGCAGGTCACGATTTCACAACCCACTAATGGGGAATGACCCACATAAGAAAATCTTGCTTAGAGAAGTCTTCTTCAACTTTTCTTTTATGACTGCTTCCCTAAATAACCATTTAATTTTTTTCCATAAGGAAATTGAAATAACACAGATATACTGATATATATATATATATATATATATATATATATATATATATATATATATATATAATAAGGGGTTTTTTTGTCCTTCAAAAACCAAGTTTTGGGTGACTGGGAAGATGGATCAGCAGTTAAAGGTGCTTTTTTGCAAAGCCTGTTGGCCCAGGGTTCAATTCCCCAACATCCATGTAAAGCCAGACATACACTTAAAGTGGTGCATGCGCACACCCACAGGTGCAAAAAAAAAAAAAAAAAAAACAAGTTTTATGAGTGGGGTGGCTCATGCCTGTAATACAAGCACTCAGAAAGTTGAAGGAGGAGAATTGAGAGTTTGCAGTTGAGGAGGGAGAGGAGAGAAAGGAGAGGACATGGCCAAAGCCCATGATGTACTTGTATGAAAATATCTGTGAAAAGCTGGGCGTGGTGGAGCACACCTTTAATCTCAGCACTCGGAAGGCAGAGGTAGGAGGATCCCTGTGAGTTCGAGGCCAGCCTGAGACTACAGAGTGAATTCCAGGTCAGCTTGGGCTAGAGCCAGGCCCTACCTTGCGCCCCCCACCCACCACCAAAAAAAGGGAGGGGGAAAAAGAAAGAGAAAAAAAGAGTCAATCTCATTTTGCAATTCAGCAGATGAGTAAATCTAGGCTGAGGTTACTTTAATTATTGGCCACAGTCCTTGCTCAGCCCCTTTGCTTCTTCGTGTGCAAAATGATGTAACTGATCCAAAGCTGTGTTTGCCAACACTGTTAATGGTTTCATTTTCTTTCTTCTTTCTCTCTTTCTTTTTCTTTTAATATTAGATACCTCAGTCATTAAAAAATATTTTCTTTATTTATTTGAGAGAGAATGGACACACTAGGGCCTCCAGCCACTGCAAACAAACTCCAGACACATGCCCTGTTTTGTGCATCCGGCTTTATGTGGGCACTGGGGAATCGAACTTTGGTCTTTCTGCATTGCAGGCAAATGCCTTAACCACTAAGCCATCTCTTTAGCCTTCTTTCTTCCTTCCTTTTTTTCTTTGTTTCTTCCTTTCTTCTTTCTTTTTTTGTGCCCTATTTGACCTAATAACAGCCATACGTGAACATTTACTGATGTCAGGCACCAACCCAAGCCCTTCGTGTATTATAACTATGTGATCTTCCCAATAACCAAGAGAGGGATGTCATTGTTGCCCTCCCTTCCAGATGAGGAAACTGAGTCACAGAAATTGTATCACCTGCTCAAGGTCACATAGGTAGTAAGAAATACCTGGTGGCACTGATGGGATTTTTGGTGTGTTTGTGTGGTTTTGCTCATTTGTTGGCTTTTATTTTATTTTATTATTTTGAGGCAGATTCTCAGTATACATCAGGCTGGCCTTGAACTTGCTGTATAGCTAAGGATGATCTTGAACTTCTGGTCCTCCTGCCTGCCCCTCCCAAGTGCTGGGATTATAAGCATGTGCTAACACACTTGTCTTCACAGCAAGGATTTGAACCTAGTCAGTTCAATTCCAGAAGACAAAGTTTTTAACACTATGGAAAATGGAGGGGCTGGGGCTGGAGAGATGGCGTAGCCGTCAAAGACACTTTCTTGCAAAGCCTGACAACCTGGGTTTCGTTCCCAATAGCCACATAAAGCCAGATGCATAAAGTGTTGCATGTGTCTGGAGTTTCTTTGCAACAGCAGGAGGACCTGTTTTGCCCATAGTCACTCTCTCTGTCTGTGTGGGTCTCTCTCTCAAATAAATAATTTTTTTTTGTAAAATGGAGGGACTAAGGAGATGGCTCAGCAGTTAAAGGAAATTGCTTGCAAAGCCTGCTGACCCCAGTTCAATTCCTCAGCCACCCATGTAAAGCTGGATGGGGTGTTTGTTTGCAACAGCAAGAAATCCTGGTACACTCACTCACACACACACACACACACACACACACACACACACACACACACACACACACAAAATGGAATGCCAGTAACTGTAAATAGACAAGCAACAAAAATAGAATTATAGCTACAGTGTACCCACTGCTGTATTTCCTGAGCTGGAGACCCTCTCTCTTGATTAAAGAAAACCTAGACATGAAAGGCTGGGCATGATGGTGCACGCCTTTAGTCCCAGCACTCGGGAGGCAGAGGTAGGAGGATCCCCGTGAATTCGAGGCCACTCTGAGACTACATAGTGAATTCCAGGTCAGCCTGGGCTAGAGACAGACCCTACCTCGAAAAACAAAAATGAAACAAACAAAAATAAATAAAAGATAGATAGAAAGGCGTCAAAGGGCTTCTGGCAGGTTCCTTGCACCTGGAGTTTACCGTTTCCAGTTGCTTTGGGCTTCTCTGTCCACAGACCCCCAGGTTCATCCTCGGCTAGTGCAAGGCACTTCTCAGCCCTGAGGTGTGATACCATCAAGGGCTGTGAATAAGTAACCAATGCGCAGCCTGAAGTGTCTGTTTCCTACCTGATACTCCAACAGGCATCTGGTTCCTCCCCCTGTGCTCTGGGGAGAAGTCTAGCCAGGGCGCCAGGGCATTTATTATTTAGTACTTTTGTTTGTAACTGCCCTGGGGTCCAACAGATCCAAGCAACTCTGGCCCCACCCTTTCTCCTTACACCAAACAGATAAGATGGAGAGCCACATAGCCTACCTGCGTGATCTTGGTCAAGTTCAGAATGGGAGACTGTCTCATTGCCTGGACATGGGTCCTGTGCACTTGATTCAATTCCCCAGAGCTTTGAGATGCTTCTGTACAAATGGGGACAATAACAAGAGCTCGGGCTGGAGAGATGGCTCAGCGGTTAAGGCACTTGCCTCCAGTGCCTAAGGCCCCCGGTTCAATTCCCCAGGACCCACATAAGTCAGACCCACAAGGTGGTGGCTCTGGTGGGCTCTCTCTCTCTCTCTCTCTCTCTCTCTCTCTCTCTCTGCTTGAAAATGAATAAATAAAATATTTTAAAAAATAAATAAATAAAATAACAAGAGCTCTGCAAAGGGCTACTGGGACAATTAAATGAGCTAAGCATAAGGCACAGTTCCTATGTATTTATTATGGCATTCACTCCTAGTGTTTCTGTTTCCTGCGAGGCTGGGGATTGAACCCAGGGCCTTGGGTGTGCCATGAGAGCATTCCACCACTGAGTTCTCCTGAAACCAGGGCCTTATGACATAACCCAGGCTACTATTTTTTGTTTTTCGAGGTAGGGTCTCATTCCAGCCCCCAGGCTACTACTTTTTAAAAAATTAATTAATTTGGGGCTGGAGAGATGGCTCAATGGTTTAGGTGCTTCATTGCAAATATAATGACCTGGTTCAATTCCTCAGAACCCACATAAAGCCAGATGCACAGAGTGGCACATGCATCTGGGGTTGGTTTGCAGTGGCGGGAAACCCTGGTACACTTCTTCTCTCTCTGTCTGTCTCTGCTTGCAAATAAGTAAAAATAAATTATTAAAATTTTAATTAAATCACTTGTGTGGGGGGCATTCACGGCATGGCATCAGTGCAGGTCAGAGGTCACCCTCATAGTGCATGTGTTCCACCATCTTTGAGACAGGGTCTCTTGCCACCGCAAACAAATGTCAGACTAACCAACCCAGGAGATTTGGCTTCTCCTGGCTCTGCCTCCCATTGTCATAGACTCACCAGGGTCACAGATGCAATCGCCACTTTGCATCTGGCTTTAAGAGGGTGCTGGAGAATTGAATCTGGGCTGGCAAGCTCTTCTAACCACCACGCTATCCCCCCAGCCCTACAGGTTGTATTTGAATTCAGGCTCCTCCTGTCCCAGCCTCCCAAGTGCTGGAATCGCAGGGGTCAGCTAGCACACCAGTCCAGTGTAGTTTCTTAGTTCCCCACCATAATGACTAACATAGGCCTTTCATTCTCATATTAAGTCAATGGATGAATTTTGCTTAATCTCTAAGAAGTAATACTGGGCTGGAGAGATGGCTCAGTGGGTAAGGCACTCGCCTCCAGTGCCTAAGGCCCCGGGTTCAAATCCCCAGGACCCACATAAGCCAGACCCACAAGGTGGTGGCCCTGGTACGTTCTCTCTCTCTCTCTCTCTCTCTCTCTCTCTCTATATATATATATATATATATATATATATATATATATATATATATATATATGAAGTAATACTGTCTGACAGTCAATGGAGCTGAAGTATTTGATCAAAATAAAACCTGGCCAGGCGTGGTGGCTCACGCCTTTAATCCCAGCACTCAGGAGGCAGAGGTAGGAGGATCACCATGAGTTCGAGGCTAGCCTGAGACTACATAGTGAATTCTAGGTCAGCCTGGGCTAGATCAAGACCCTACCTCAAAAAAAGTTATTTATTTTGGTGTTTTTTGTTTGTTTGTTTTATTTTGTTTTGAAGCAGGATCTCACTTTAGCCCAGGCTGACCTGGAACTCAGTCTATAGTCTAAACTTGCCTCCAACTCAGGGCAATCCTCCTACCTCAGCCTCCTGAGTGCTGGGATTAAAGGCATGTGCTACTATGCCAAGCTAAATAAAACTGTCCAGCTTCTTTCCCAAGCCCAAAATCCCATCCCAAGCCTCCCAGGCATCTTTCATCTCCTACGCCCTTTGCATCTCCCATCTCTTCCCCAGCCATGGTGGTTGGGAGTGTGCCAACCTTTTCTCACTTTCTTAGGACGGTTTGACACTATCTAGGATACTATTTATTATCTGACATCTCTGGCTTTGAACTTCAGGCAGAGGGAGTCATGATGGCTATCAGCTACTTTAAAGTCAGTGTCGTCCTGCCTCCTGAGGTGGTATAATGTGGGTAGAAGTGTGACCTGGCCTGCACATCAGTCAACGAAGACCCTAAGGGAGGGGGTGAGAATGGAAGGGACAAGAGACGCGAAGAATGGAGACAAGACAGGTGTCTGATCAAGTCTCATTTTATTGGGGCTCAGGCAAGCACTTATGTACCTTCTCGCAGGAGGAAGTACCTGGACATTTGTGTAGGACATTTGCGTAGCAGGGTTGCTAAGTGACCTGACACAACGAGGTTATGTGATTTCTAGGAGGAAGCCTCGAAGGCGGGAAAAGGAAACGTAAGCAGAGAAATACAAACCTAGCTTTGGTTAATAGAGAAAATGGCAGAGACCTTCAAAATGGCGTCAACGCAGTTAAGGCACGATAAGCAGCTCCCCACAGAACTGGGGCCTCAACAAAGTAGGACCTATCTATCACCTTTCCTATTGGCTTGCCTGGCAGAAAGCTGGGCATGGATCTGGCCACATGGATCATGGACCAGCTTAGGCCCTTGCCAAAGCTCATGCCTCTCTGTCGGCAAGAACTGAAGACAGGGAAGGAGTTTGTGCCACCAGAAAGAAGCCTTTCCTGCAGCTGAGGTGGGGACTGCATTCACCCTGGTCCTTGGGACACATAAAAAGTCACCCCCTACCCCATGAAGACAATCTAACTGCCCTTGTATCAACCACAGTGACACTGGGGAACCATGAAACTGTTTGCAGGGCTCAAAACCCCTTCTGAGAAGGCTAGGGTTGGCACGGAGCGTGCCTGGGACTCTTGAAGTGTGATTGGATGTGGGAAGGGAGATTTAGGACTCAGGCACACAGACCCTGCCAAATTCTGAGGCTGGCATAGGAATGCCCCAGGCGCAGCTGCTGTGGCCAGGTACATCAAGATGGAGAACAGAATCAGGTATATGGGCTGGAGAGATGGCTCAGCAATTAAAGGTGCTTGCTTGCAAAGCCCGCCAGCCCAGGTTCAATTTCTCTGCTACCCACATAAAGCCAGATGCACAAAAAGTAGTGCAAGCATCTTGCATCCATTTGCAGCAGGAAGAGACTGTGACATGCACATTCATACAAAAACACACGTGTCTACAAATAAATAAAAATAAAGAACTGAAGCCAGGCATGGTGGTGCATGCCTTTAATCTCAGCACTAGGGAGGCTGAAGTAGGAGGATCAACATGAGTTTGGGGCCAGCCTGGGGCTACAGAGTGAGTCAGCCTGGGCTAGAGCAAGATCCGACCCTGAAAAAGCAAACAAAAAAAAGGAAGGAAGGAAGGAAGGAAGGAAGAAAGAAAGAAAAAAAGAAAGAAGAAAGAAAGAAAGAAAGAAGAAAGAAAGAAAGAAAGAAAGAAAGAAAGAAAGAAAGAAAGAAAGAAAGAAAGAAAGAAAGAAAGAAAGGGCTGGAAAGATGGCTCAGCAATTAAAGGCACTTGCTTACAAGGCCTACCTGCCCGGGTTTGATTCCCAGTATCCACATATAAAGCCAAATGCCCAAAGTGGTGCATGTGTCTGGAGTTCAATTGCAGTGGCAAGAGGTCCTGGTATACCCATTTGTCATGGTTTGATCCAGGTATCCCCCACAAACGAATGTGTTCTGATAGATCGATCCTCAGCTGATGGCAGTTTGGGTTTTACAACCTCGATGAAGCTGTGTTGTTGGGGGTGGGCTTATGGGGGTTATAAGCCAGCTTCCCCTTGCCAGTATTTGGCACACCTTCCTGCCGCTGTTTGCAGTGCTGTGGCAGAGGTGATGTCCAGCCCTCTGCTCATGCCATCGTTTTCCC